>JAQHUG010000104.1:1640412-1725333 GCA_028555095.1 Dicrostonyx torquatus | reverse complement strand
GGCTTAGACAATGTATAAAGACTCTTGGAGTTAACTAATATTAAGAAGCCATCACAAAAAGAAACACAAGGGCATTCACTTATGTGTTTGGGCTCTTTTAAAAGCATGACACTTACATACAGACTCCCTACACAGCATACGTGTCAGATGTCCTGGCATTTCTGAAACCTTCTACCAGGAGCTACATTGAACCCAGCCACTGTGACGCACCTGTAATCGACTTGTCATGTCCTGACAACAGCTGCTCATGGCTTGGACGTCTTCATTAATGCTTTCAAGTTCCTGAAAAGGGAAAAAAAATTCTATCAGCTATGTATATAACATAAAGACATTTCTCCTTTTTAGGTCAAATCCCACAGTTTCTGTTGTTTTGTCAAAGCACAACAAAGGATCTTCATGAAATCCATTACTATGTATAATAAATATCTGTAATGAAAGAAAAGAGAATCTATATTTCAAGTTGCAAATTATTAAAAAAAAAAAGAATATCTAAGGTTATAAAGGTGTAAAGAAGCTGGTCCATTTCTTCTAGAGGGTATATGAAAACCAAAAATATCTTATCAGATGAATATTATTTTACATACATCAACATAAGAATAACTACATAGGTAATAAATATAATATTAGCTAGACCTAATCACTTCAAATTTATATGTATATGTAGAATTGTATATATAGTTTTATCTGTCAATTTTTAAAATTGAAAAAAGAAAAAATTCAGAGCACAAAATCGTAAATGTGCAGCATACACAGGACAGTCAGGAATTCTCTACACAAATGGAAACTTAAACTTTAGCCAGGAATGGAAAGGGTATATAGGGTAACAACTGTGATGAACCCATGCTTTCCAAAGATGTCTACACAGAGTTAAACACACAGTGCTGAGGGCGGGAAAGATGGCTCAGAGGTTAAGAGCACTGACTGCTCTTCCAGAGGTTCTGAGCTCAATTCCCAGCACCCACACGGTGGCCCACATCTGTAATGAGATCTGGTGTCCTCTTTTGCATGCAGGCATACATGCAGGCAGAACACTGTATGCAAAAAAAAAAAGTTAATTAAAAAAATACACACAGTGCCTCCAAACTTCTATTTTCAGAACATGAGAAGGTGCTTCAATGCAACATGATAGTTACTTTCGAGTGATGGTCTAGGCAGGTAGGTGATCTACCAACTGAACTATATATGCAGCCCTATTCATAAAGTTTTCATTTTAATTTTTACTGAATTACCCAATTCTCCTAATTGAACAAAATTATCAGCTATAAAAATATAACAGATATATGACAAACTATTTATTATAGACTTTTAAAAGTATCCAAACTTGAGATACCATGAATCCTCCTGTATTTATGCTGTTCTCACTTCTGTCTACCCACTTTCCCCATCCACGTTTCCTCTCCCTATAAACTGAATTATTCTCAGGAATTCCAAATGCAACTTTACCTATAAACTTATCTTTCTGTCATTCCGAGAAGACTAAAAAGCAGACCATCCTAGGCTTAACAACAATTTCTTTTCTCTTTTCTTTTCATAAGCACCTCTACTGGACTGAGTCATGGCACCATCTCCTGTTTGACTTTTATTGTCACTATAACTCACAAATGCCATGTGTGATGTGGTCAGTACGCAGTTATTCTTTGTGAGGCTCAGATCATCCTGATTTGATGAGCGGAGCCTTTTTAACCAAATCCTTCCAAGATAATGTCTACTTCCGGTCATGATTAGATCATTCCTTTCAGTAGTCAAATACGCTTAGAGACTACAAGCTGAAAGTGTGCACCACTACTGTCTCCTTTTCTGAAATGTGTGTGTGTGTCTACACGCTTGATACACATGTGCTTACGGTGCCCTCAGGAGGTCAGAACAGGCTGTCAGAGCCCTTGGAGCGGGAGTGAAGTTGTGAGCCACTTGAGACACAGGCTAGGAACTGAACCCCAGTTCTCAGAAAACACTCTTAACTGTCTTGAAGAAAAAAAAATGAATTCTACCAATTTTTACCTTTTCACCTCTGTGATTATTATCCTTCAATCAACGAAATCCTAGTGAATGCTTCAAAACTGTTTTTCAAGTCCTTGCTAAAACCATGTATACCACTTTCATTTGATTTGCATACTAGTGTCAGTACACAGCAACATTAACAATGTAATATTAATAGTCATGAAATATTATGTAACAAATTACATCATAATAAACAACATCTTCATCCAATGGTTGAATAAGCCACAGTCAAATATGCTGAATTGTTATTCATGTTGAAATAGTTACCTTGATCTGAAAATTATGTACTTTAAAAGATAACAAAAGTAACTCAATACTAATCGATCTCCAATGAAGAAGTGATCATTTCAACAGTGCATTAAATGGGGAAATATTTCCTATGGAAAACCACTCAGATAAATGTTATTTTTTATTATGAAGTTACAATTCCCAGCTGGGTGGTGGTGGTGTACAACTTTATTCCCAGCGCTTGGAGGCAGAGGCAGGTGGATTTCTGTGGGCTCAAGGCCAGCCTGATCTACAGAGTTCCATAACAGTCAAGGCTGTTACTCCGAGAAATTCTCTCTCAAACAAACAAAACAGAACAGAACAAAAATTTACAATTCCTAAGATAATTTCTCAAAATAAACATTAGAATTTTTTAATAGAGGTAAAGAATGCAGAAATCACAATAATTCAAATAAAAACGGAGTTATGTTGGTTTCTATTTGACCACAGTACATTATCAGCTAGCATTACAATCTAATGTAAAAAAAACTTATCAAAACAGCAAACACATAGTTCCCTATAAGGCTAAGCGCAGTTCCGTACCGTACCTCCTTCACCTCCTTGAAAATGCTCACGAATTCCTCATTGATGGCCAGGCTCCTACGCTCAATATCACCACGTAAATTCCTCCGAGTCCGCAAACTATTCTCAACAAAAAAAGTTGAAAGTGCCTTGAGAGCTTCCAACATCTCCTGTGTGAGTGACAACAGAGGAAAATCACCAGGGCTGACTTTTCAATGGTTCCTGGTACCCAGTCAAAGCTCAATGAAATTACTTTTAACGGATTCATTTCCGTTAAACAACTCTAAAAGTAGTGTCCATATTTCTAATTACTAAGCAGCAAACTTACTTCCAGAACACAGGAACAGTATACTCATCTATAACATACACTCATATATGTACAAGGTAATATACAGTGGAATTGCGCTGACAGCAATTCTGTATGCAGTTAGTATATATCCTGAGAGATTTAGGTAACTGAAGCAACAAAGTATAGGAGGTTATGGTAGCAACTGTCATGAGATAAAAATATAGACATTTATCTTAGGTTGGTGCAAAAGAAACTGATTTTGGAAAGTGAATTTTAAATCATCCTAACTTGGTTCAAACACCTTCATTAATTAAAACAGGAACCATTACAACTGACACATTATTGCCAATGAGAAATATTTACTTCTGTAATACAAACATCTATATTTTGGATTCAGCGAACTCCTGGAAAGCATTTTATTCATCCTGTTGGTTGTGGAAGTGGTTTCCCTGCAAAAAGAAAGTTGTTGAGATGTTTGAAGAAGTGAAGATAAAAAGGGTGGATCAATCCATTCAACTTTTGGAGCGCTGCTCGTGTGACAGGCAGTCTGGAGGGCTGGAGAAAAGAGCTCTTGGTGTTGATCAATCATTGCAGCAGGCTTGGCAGTTTTAGAGTTGCTGAGCACTCTTATCGGGTGTGATGTGGTCTCACCGGGATTCAAAAGGCTGTTATTGATCAGACCGGCAGCGAACCACACATTATCATGGACCACGACGTTGTTTCTGTTCTGTTTTGGTTTTGTGGGACGAAGGCTGACTTCTGGGAAGTGCTCTGTAGTTTCTTCTTCAAACACCGAGCTTGCTATCCTATTCAATCCACTTTTTGTAGCACGTCACAATCCTATCTAGTCCTCAGCTTTACATTTCACTCAACATTTTAAGGATTGTTTTTAAATACGTAGGAGTCAAATTCTTGCTGACCGCTTATCTTTCATTGACCTATCTATTTACCTACCGCTTTACAGCTCTCGCTTTACGTGTGCGTGTGTGCCACGTATATACCTGGCTACTCAACGCTGCAGAAGGGACAGCCAGCTCTGAGAAGAGCTGCCCAGTCCTCTTCTAGAAGGGTCGGGGAGGCTGTGCGGGTAGGTGTTCGTGTAAAGAGCACAGCAGGGACGCACAAACATCGGTGCACAGCTAACGTCTCCCTGCGCCCGGGGCGGGAGGGCGCGCCCGCCCCTTCCGGTTACCTTGTCATTGTCCAGCCGCGTCTCCAGGATCTTGTGCAGCTTGCGCGACAACGGGTGGTTGGGCTGCGCAGGGGTCACGCCCGCTCCATTACCGAGGCCGTCGGCCGGCCCGGAGGCGGGAAGCGCCGCCACTTCTCCGCCGGCGTCCGCCATTGCGGACAGATCCGGCGCAGTGGGAGCACTGCGCGTGTGCACCAGCCAGCGCATGCGCACATCCGGCGGGGCATGCGCGCTGTGACCCGACAGGTTGTTTCCTTTAAAATCCTAGGAGGAGGCGAGGACACATTCAGGGGAGAAGAAGTCGTAGGCACTAGAAAGGACTTCAGGAATCTGAATCTAAAAAATGCCATACTAAGGATGTAAAATACGCTGAAACTAGTAGCTGGCATACGTGGTCAACAGAATTGATTCTAATTAAACTCCGTTATCTGAATTCATCTCTCTGAAGGTAAAGTATGTGCTAGGGCCTCGGGTGTGCGCTGGACAATCTACTTTGTGCACTGAGACAAAGAAGTTAATAAACGTTGTTGGGACAAGACAATATACAGAAGACAATGAAGAGAGGAAAAAGAAATGAAAGGCAAGACGGTTACTTGCAAGGACTTGGCCTTTTATCTGAGATTTGAAGGCAATTCAGAACCGTGAGAAATCCCCAAGTACGATAAACCCTACATGTAAAAGCCCAAGGGGAAAAAAAAAGAAACTTTGCTTTCTTGTAAACTGAAAAAAAAAAAAAAACAGTGTAGCTGGAAACCCTTGAACAAGAAACTGTTTTGCCTGCATATATTTTCACTGTATACATGCAATACCCGTTGAAGCCAGAAGAGGGCGTCACATCCCCAGGAGCTGGAGTTACAGATGGTTGCAAGCACCACGTGGGTCCTGAGAACTGAATCCCCTCTCACTTTTTGATTTCTATAACATGAATTATATGAATTATTAATAATGGCTATATTGGGATGGTGTTAATGAACCTTCTCAATTCGACCTACGTGTTCAGATTCACATTATCGCCCCGGTCTTATTTCTAGACCTTTGCTCCATGGCACCATCACTCTCGCCATGATGTGTCACTGGGCACAAATACATCGCAGATTTCAGCTCTCCATGTACTAACCTCTACAGCCTAGTTTAGTCTCTTCCAGATGTTTTAGCAAAAAGTCTATACTTGTTAGCTTAGAAACAAGAGAAACTTATTTCTCATTGTTCTGGAGGATGAGCGGTCCAGGATCAAGGCGCCAACAGACCTGGAGTCTGCTGGGCATCCCTTGCCCACGTTCACAGATGGACATACTAGTGCTGCCTGATGCATCTGATAGAAAGGAGGCTGAGCTGGCTCTCCGAGGTCTCTTTTAAGACACAGATCCTCATGATCTAATCACACCCCCAGGTTCAGCCTCCAAACGTTGTTGGAGGTCAGGAAGTCAGTGTCTGAATTTTAGGGGACACAAGCATTCAGACCACAGCCCACTCTTCCAAGGATGTCAGACCTGTGACCTTCATCAACCTCTCTATATCTTTTATATTCCCTTCAAGTAACTCTTTTCCCACCACTTCTTAAAAAGAACTTATTACTCTCCCATGCAAAGTCCATAGCAATAAGAACATAACTCCTATTATAAGTTACTCATGGTTTATAAAAGCATTATGGTTTTGGTCATTACTTGCATGAAGGAGATCCTCAGTCTAATCTGGTTTTGTATTCCACTCAAGGGAAGCTTTTTGCTGTGCTTCCCACTTTTGTCACAGCTAGCCTCAGCAGCATCTACCGCAGTCTGCACAGAATGGTAACTGTCAGTTGCTAGTCTCATAGAAGCTGTTACTTAAGAAAGAAAAGATAGAAGAAAACGGGGCAAATGCTACAGTTCTCATTTCAGCAGCTGTCCCCGAGCTGTTGCTGAAGTTTGCTCCCTGGTGAGATGACTTACTCGGTCACACAAAGAGAAGCAGAGCCCTTGATGGATCTGCTGCGTGAGGGTTTCCTAGTTTGCTTTTCATTTTGCCCGAGAGCACGGCAGTTTTAGGAAATGTTCTGGGGCTCTCTAAGTCCATCCTTCCCCCCACACTCCACAGCTAACTCCAGTTCCCATCAGGGTCTGTCACACATCTACCTAAGCCTCTTTTGGTCTATTCACCCAGTATCATAAGGGGCTCTCAGCCCCTGCAGGTACTCTGTCTTAAGGTCCTCATGTCTTTCAATGCCAGATCTTGTCTTTGTCAATTGTAAGCACCAAGATGTCTGAGCAGGTTGTAGTTCCAGTATTAGTGCTAAGATGATTATAGGGTTTGTTTTTCATACAGACAGTACTATCATGAAAGGTCACATTCTACACACACACACACACGCACATGCACACACACACACACACACACACACACACACTTTGCTTCTAGATTATATATAATGGGAAGAAATGACAAAGGTAATGAAGTCTAGTCTAAGCATGGGCCCTAAACTAATGAGATCCCATGTCCTGACTGTCCCTATAGCAGGCTGTGGATAGCTTCTACAGTATCGGCAGCTCCTTCTTCAAAGTGAAATGTATACCAAGACTAATGAAGTCCACATGTTTATTCTTTCTTTCAGTGTAAAGTTTTATGTAAGGAGCAAGCTGTATGTGATATTATGGGATGGAGACAGTATTCAGTAATTGGTGAGGAACAGAAAATCAAGCTCCTTCCAGTATGACCTTAGCTGGAAAGAATGAAATACTCCTCCCTTCCAAAGGGAAGAAGTTGAATTGCCCCATGCATCCAATCCTCCTGGGGTGTATGGATATTCAGAGGCTCTGCTTTGGCTGCCCTCCCTCAGTAAAGTGGGTGTGCAATAGTTAGTGACGGACAGATGTAAGGAAATGACCTGTTGTTGAATCCATAGTCTTAACACTATTTTACTTCTCTCATGGGCTCAGATGGGTCCCAGAATTGGTGACATGCTAATTTTGTTATCAAGAGCAAGCATTGTAATGGGGCCTTTGATATACAAGCATTCATAGGAATCACAAATGATTTTTGTGTGTGTGTGTCCTTGTGCCCTGATCCCTAGGCTAATTTATTGGCTAGATAAGAAGGCAGGTCATAGAACTGCAGGCTGAGAACATGGATGGAAATCACCTAACATACATCACATATCAATACCCTTTGGGAGAGGAGCTACTGGACAGATTTTTAGGACTACCGTCCATTTTTCTGCTTTTGCACAACATTCGGAGTCTGCACACAAGCTCACCTTGGCCGCATGCCCATCTATTGATCAAGACCCCATGATTTACAGACCCAACCTGACAGAATACAACTCAGGAGAGTTATTTCTAGTCAATGTAATAACTATAAATTTGTGGTTTGTGAGACAGGTAAGAAAGTAATCCATAGAAGAAAGGTACAAAATCCAGCTAGGTAGTAAAGATATTAGTCACAGCACTAGCGCGGGAGTAGAAGAGTAAGAACCAATTAACTTCAGCAGTCAGCAGAGATTAATTGCAACCGGGAGGGGTGGGGGAAAGTTAGCAGTAAGATGTCAGGGACCCAAATTGGGCAATTAGATTTATGCAATGGGTTAGAGTTGGAAGTTGGAAGCTGTGTTGGAAGTTGTGGTAAAGGTAAAAGAGCCAGGTGAGGCCACTTACAAGAAGAGGTAAGGAATTGAAAAGACTCTTTTCTACACTAATGGGTTCAATGTGTAACACACAGCTGAAGTCAAACTTGCTGGAGAAACTAGGTCCTAGGTCTTTGTCCAGAATCTCTAAGAACTACATCAAAGTTTCTGAACAGATGGAGGATAGATAACTTAGTTTCTGAATGGTGTGAAGATATGCACAGATGAAGACAAGGATTGAACCAAATCCTGGGAATCTAAATCTTTCTGTACCAAATTTAGAAAGGAGAAGGCAAAAACAGGACACACAACACAGAAAATACATGGAAGGGAAAAGAAGAACATTTAAAAGTACATCTGTGTATCTCAATAAAGGGAATGATTTTGTTTTTAAACTTGGCACATTGAATTTGCTATTTCTGCTCTTAAATTGAGATTTTCATTTCAATTTAAAAGGTACAGCATTAATAGGCACATTTGGACAGTATGGTAGCTATGACTTTATCAGCAGGGGGTAACTTGTATAATCTCTAGTGGATATCAGAAGCTGTGGCTAGTCCAGAGCTCTACGTATGCAATTTTCTACATCCACAGACTCCATTCTGACTGACACAAGCACAGGAAACCTGTGATGGCTAATCTTGATTGTCTACTTGACCATGTCTGGAATCACCCAGAACCCAAGGTGCTGGACATTCTAGTAAAGGAATTGCTTAATCAGATAATCGGAAGCAGGAAGACACGCCCTCACTCTGTCTCACACCTTCTGTCTCACAGCCCACTTAAAATGAGATGGAAGAAGGGAACATTTGATCTTTGCCTGCTCCCCCCCCCCGCCCTCTCTCTCCCTGTTGCTTTGACTTCACTTCTTTAGGATTCCAGCGGTCATTGCTTTGTGTTACATGTTCTTGTGTTACAAACATGACATGCTATGCGTGTTAATATCGTAAACATACTGCAAGTTGTTGACTATGATCACGGAAAAGAAGAAATATTTCACACTAAGTATCCTACTAACCTAGGCTCAATTAACTTCATTATTCTGTGCTAAGGGAAATCAAATTCTTAGGTCAACCTCAGATTCCTAAGACATATCGAGGTGATAAGGATGCTATTGATACCAAGGGTATTGATATGTGATGTATTTTAGGTAAGGAATTTAACAAGGAATTTTATGGCACTTAATACTCTTAAACAAATTTAGGCTGATCAGAAAACTGACAAATATCTGGTAACAATGAAGCTACTAAAAGTGTACACATTGTTACTAAAATATTGTGACTTTTAAAAATGCTGAGGAGGGCCACAAAAATCAAACACAGATGGCTAAAAGCAATTTGTTTCATGAGCACAGATTTATGACCCAGTTAATCAATATTTAAATTATATACGTGTAGCTTGGTTGTTAAGTCATTTCTCCACAACTGGAAATTAATATTAACGAGCAATCCAATGACACTCAACAGCAGCATTCTGTCACTGTGCTAGAGCAGTCATTGATTTTAATTTTAAATATTAATGTGACACAATTCTGTCAGCTTAAGGAAGTAATTGTCCAGAAGCAGCAAGACCTAAGTCTGGTGAGGCTCTCCTAGACTTGAGAGCAAAGCACCAATCAACAGTGACTGCTTAGCACATGTCAATCATTTTCCAGCCACAGGCAGGTGACTCTGGATGCTTGACATACTCATTGTTAATAGCTGATTTGGTTTGCAGTCTGAGGCCAGTCTGTTTGAAGAACTGCCTGGTGTCTGAGATGGACTGGTTCATTACAGGCGAGCAATTCACTCATTGAGTCATGGGCACTGCCACTCAGTCCAGCTGGTAGGGAGAAGAGCCTGAGAAAAGAGTGGCCTTTGTGAGGTCCCAGGATCCCACCGAGGGGCCTGACTGGAGACGGGCGGCATGTTCCCAAGGTCAGGCCTACTCTGTAAAGCCAACAGAATGAAACCAGGCTCTCTCACACTGGAGCAGAGGAGACTTGCTTTGCTCAAAATGTAGGGAGTGACTTCATGCTTCTGTAGCTGGTCTGGGACAGCACTATAATTTGAGGTTTCTAAGTAATTTAACCTAGCCTTCCACGCTGAATCGTGTTCACTAAAATATGCATGACAATTACATTTGAGCCGAAAAAGAAATGGTTAAGGAGAGGGATTTTATATGTAATTACACATGAATTGTGTATGTCCAGTCTGTACTCCCCTTCTGCCGTGACTCAACGTTGCTGTGGATATGCAGGGATGAAGAAAAGTGGCCTGAGCAGAGAGGAAGAAGCCACAGAAACATTGCAGTTGAACCTAGAAGGATGGCAGAGATATTTTGGATGCCAGGGGAACCGTGTGGTTTCAGAGTGAAGTCTGAGAACAAATACTCAGGTTTTGACTCACTTTTTTCATTTCATATTTTTTCTTTCTCAACAGCCATTCTGTTTTCAGCCCTTAAATATGCGAGGTAACAGAGACACGTGACATCCAGCAGCCCTGTGGCAGTGCCGGTCATTGCCGGGACAGTCACTCCTGTTAGAACCCACAATGGCACATAAGAACCCGGAGGCTGGGCTCTTGTTCTGACTCCTGACATAACAACAGTCAGGCTGAATAAAACCCCGGAGTCTCTTTCCTCATTGGTAGGTGGAAATAACCCTGCTGCCAAACACTGCCACTGCAGCCTAAATCAGAGATAGTGCCCGTCTGAGGACACACTGAGCTGCGATGTGGTTCTTAAAGGACACAACGTGGGCATGGACATAGAGAAAATAATATTTCTGAAGGAAAAGTTTCATTTTGGAGTATTTGTAAATGTATGGGAGTTACAGAGAACACAGCGAGCTCTCATTTGCCCTTGATCCATGTTGGTGTGCCCTCATGCCAATCTTGTATTCCTGTGTTGCGTTTGTTCACACCAAGAAACTGGCATTGGTGTTTTATTAACTAAAATCAAGTTTTCACCAAATTGACTTCTCTAGGGTTTTTTTGGTTTTGGTTTCTACTGCCCATTGCTGCATGAAGATCCATGCAGGATACTGAGTTTGAACCTCATAATCCTTGGGCAAATAAATATCTTAGGATTTCTGTTACTGCGGTGAAACACTATGACCGAAAGCTACTTGGAGAGAAGGGATTTATTTAGCTTTACTTCCATGTTATGGTCCATCACTGAAGGTGGTCCAGAGAGGAACTCAACAGGGCAGGAACCCAGAAGCAGGAGCTTATGGAAGGTCATGGAAGAGTGCTGCGTACTGGCTTGCCGCCCCGCCCCCCCCCAGCATGGCTTGCTCAGCCTACTATTATTATTATTATTATTATTATTAAAACCAGGACCACCCACAATGCACGGGGCCCTACTTCATTGATCACTAATTAAGAAAATGCCTCACAGGCTTGCCTGGTGCCTGATCTTAGGGAGACACTTTCTTAATTAGGTCTCCTCTTCTCAGATGACTTCATCTGTGTCAACTTGACATAAAACTATCCAGCGCAGCAAGTTTCTCCGAATTCCATTACTTTTCCTAGATTGACAGGGGCAGACTTTTACAGGTATTCAGTAAATTGGCCTCAGTCTTTATTGATGCTGTCTGGTAGCTTAGGCTTGCTGTAACAGTGTGGCATCAATGATGCCTGGCATCTACGTAAGATCATTGGTGATGTTTACTTATTCACCTAGGTGAGGCCACATCTGTAGACTTAGCTGCAGTTACTCTATTGTCCTTTTTATTTACCAGTGCCGGGTATGGGTCACTCAGTCCAGCCCACCTTCACGGACCAGAGGGATAAAATCATACCCAGGAGGAAGAGTAGACAGCAGACATCAGTAGGTGTGTGTGTGTGTGTGTGTGTGTGTGTGTGTGTGTGTGTGTGTATCTACATGTATTAATTGGAATTATTCTATCTCCCGAAAATCAATATGTTTTTAAGCCATCAAATAATGGAAACCATGTTATTAGACTTGAGGTTTCTTCTCCTATTTTTGTCTCTTTTTTATGCTTTGGTGATAATGAGAAGTATAACCTTCAAATCTGCAAGCAGAGAGCAGGTGAGAGTTGAAGACTCCCATTGTAAGGCTCTTGAAGCCTGGTGTTCTCGCGCCTTCCAGTCCTGCCAATTGGAGTTGCTTCTTAAAGTGCTAAATTATACCTCTGGGCCCCAGCAGGTGTCGCTGTTGAGAAATAGACATTTCGCCTCTCTGCCTTTGTTTGAACACTGATTCTTGGATTGAAGTGAGGTACCTTATCCATTATTATCATTCTTCCAGGAAAAGATTTCTTTTTGAAGTATATAAGAATAAATAACATTAAGTTTCTCAAATGATCAATATGAGATCATATTGAAATGATCAATATGAAATCAATGTGGGTTTCTATATCAGTTTCAAAGTTAATATTGTTTTAGCAGACTTCCTCATGTTTAGTACTCAGACCTATCTTTAGTCTAGAAATAGTGAACATGGGCAACAAAATGGTGCATAAAAATGTGGCACTGAAATTACAGAATCTAACGTGACGCGCCACAGCTTCTGTTCTCAATGGCTACTCTAGCTACATAGAAGTTTATTAATTTGTGGTACTAGGTCTGATTAACTTCAGTGTGTGAGCTTTTTATTAATATATAACTTTCTATGCTAAAATTTAAAATAAAAAAACAAAGGATTTGAAGATCATTGATTTTTTACAGATTATTTTGCATCTAATACAATGGTTGTTTTCAAGAACAATTATTAGAACTGATAAATATAGGTAAGAGCTATTATGTTTTTGACCTAATGCCATTTTGTAAGGACTTTGGGGATCATAAGGACCCAAACTCCTTTTGCTTTTCTAGGTTACTTCCGTGACCTTTTGGTTCTCAAATCACAGATGTCTCAGGGGTCAAAGCACTCGCTTCAGAAGTGACTGCCCGAGGTTGGTCCCTGGGACCCAGAGGATGGGAGGAGAAAACTGACTCCTGCAAGCTGGTCTCTGATCTCCACACGTGGGTGGCATGGATTTGGTGCAATAGTTGCTTTGGTCTGTTGCAGTTCCCTTTCTGGTGCTCCCGGCACCAGGATCTCTACTGGGTTTTTTGAACTTTCAAGGCTTTCTCAAATGACTTTACTGGCATACTATGGCAAGAAATCTGATACCAGCCTGATGGGCCATCGGTAAACACTCTGTCCATCTCATGACATGGTCTAATTGTCCTGAACTTACTGGCATTTGGGAGCAGGTCATTGAACAAGTGTGAGGGAAATATTTTAAAATCAGGGTTTATTAAAAAGAAAAATAAAGGGCCAGAGAGCTCCCTAGCCCTTTCTGCACTGTGTAGACACAGCTAGAGAAAAGAAGGAAGGAATAAGAAAAGAAAGACTGATTCCTTCTGTCAGATAAGGTAAAGCAGAAAGAGATGGGATGGCTGCTGTCTGTGAGCCAGGAAGCTGGCCTCGGAGATGTGGAGTCTTTTGGTAGACTCCACACCCACTCCAACTATGAGAGAGATACTTCCATTGTCAGTAAGCCGTCTCAGGAGCTCTTGGACTTTGTTACTGCAGTCCAGTGGCTCTCTGATTGCCATCCTGCTGTTTTTGAAGTAGGAAACAGGATAATCAGATCCTCTTTTTCAGTGCTACTTGTCCAAGATCAGACAGCAATTTGGCAGCTAAATCAAGTCCAGGACTGTGTGTGCCTGCCTTCTAGCTAGCTTAAATCTTACCCAGATCTTTTTTGTGCCTTCCTCTTTTCTTCTTTACACTTAAAAATGCGAGTTGGAGGGCATCACTCAAATAGCAGAAGTTCATCCTGTCTCTTCCATTTAACCAGATTCAAGACATTTTTTTCAACTAAAGGAAACTGGGTTTCTTCCCTTCCTTTCCCTGTCTCTAACCTACACAGCAGGTGGTATGTAAAGAACATAACCTTCCCCCTGCCCAAGACAGGGTTTCTCAGCAACTATGGACCAGTCCTGGAACTCGCTCTGTAGACCAGGCTGGCCTTGAATTCACAGAGATCCACCTGCCTCTGCCTCCCTAGTGCTGGGATTAAAGGCCTGCACCACCACTGCCCAGCAGAATATAACAATTTGTCAGTAAGCATAATATGTGTAATTTCTGCTTGAGCATCACAATTCTGAAAGACTAACCCACCCAGGTTAAAACAAAAACAAAAGAATGAAAATGGTGATTAAGTGCATTTGTAAATTGGGTGTGGTGAAACAAACCTTTTAGTCCCAGCGTTCTGGAGGTAGAAGCAAGTGGATCTCTGAGTTTGAAGCCAGTCTGGTCTACGTGGAGAGATTCAGGACAACCAGAGCCACACAAAAGAAAAAGAGTGCATTTATAGCAGAGAAAGGTGCTTGTGACTCCTTGGCTTATTGGTATTGTCCACACATCTGTACTAAGCCGCACAGCTCAGGCTGAAGTGTTCCAGTGGAGAGGCATCTGGGCGGCTAGTCTGTTATTACCGGAACAGTCATTAAGCTGCAGTCTAATAAGTACCTCGGTCCTTAGAGGGAAAATAATTCTCCTTTGCTGCACTTTGGACACTAGGGGGCTTTTAGTACCAGGAAACAGGCACACAGCACTGCGGGGAACTCACTGTAACCCCAGTACCAGCGTTCTTCGCAGCCTTCTCTGCGAACTAAAACAAACCAGGGACGTGACCATCTCTCCCAAAAGCAATGGGCCATGCTTGCTAATGGTTTTATGAGGTAAAGGTATTGACCAACATAAAAATGAGTAAATAATAAAGAAATTATAGCTGGTTTCTGAGTCATTATCAGTTTGTTTTAGGACCAGACTCTGATGTTTGAAACCTTCATGGTATTCTTTCCCCCAAACATTCTCCGTTTTGATTACAATGGTCAGAAGTTGGTTCTGGTTCTTTTAGAAAATGACAGTGTTATGTGTTCTCTCTTAAAATGTCATTATGTGGATTTCCTATTTTTTATATTTCAGCTTTACATATTTCTCTAAAATGAGATAAGAGGCATGCTAAATAGATGAAAGGTACTGTTTTTAAAGAAGTATCCTTCCTCTGTGTGTGTGTGTATATGTATATGTGTGTATGTGTATATATATGTATATGTGTTTATATGTGTGTGTGTGTGTGCATGCACGTGTGCTATATGTAAATGTTAAATCAAGTGTCTTTCTCTGCATCTCTAACTTTTTCACCCAGCCTGGAGCTCATTATCTGTGGCTGTAGCCAGCAAGCCCTAGCAAGCTTCCTCTCTCCACTCAGCAAGCCCTGGCTCACTGCTCTTTTTAAGTGGTTATTTCACGCGTGTGCAGTAAGCACTTTACTTCTAGCTCAGAATAAATCTGGAGATGCATATACATGCACACATACATATGTACATTCATGCACATATATGTATGTAGGTGTTTTTCTTGCATGTATGTCTGTGCATCACAGGGATCAGATCCCCTCGGATTGGAGTTACAGATGGTTGTGCCACCATGTAGGTGTTGCAGTCAGTTAATATTTGAGGAAGGCGCATGATCTGTCACCGTGAGAAATGTTTCTTTCTTTGAAAAGTGGCAAGGAAGAGACTTTTATGGTACCCTTGCCCATGCCTTCTCCCTAAGGATGAGAGTTAACAACATTGATAAAAATGGGAAAAGCTGAAAATTCTCATAGACTAGAATCAAGACTCTACTTCCAAAGGCAGCTTGGGCAAGAGGCACAAGATAAAGGAGGGTCTGGGGAGATGAATAGACGTGGCTGTGTTCAAAGGCAGCCGGCCAGCAGGTGGCGCTTCCTCATTAGATGTCAGTACGGGACATTCTGCAGGGAGGGCCTGTAGGCTGCTGAGGCTGGGCTTCCTTGTGAGGGGCTTTTAATGAAGTTGTAAGGCCGGACCTTCTCTTGCCATTCTCTAAAATGATTGCCACCTGTGGTCTTCTGGTCTGAAGTCTTTTCCCATTTTGGAGTCAGTGTGAGACAGATCTGAGACCCACAGCCCAGTGAGAGGTTTCTCCAATAAAGTAGCAATGTGGGTACCTGAGTCAATGAGACCTGAGCTAGGAGGCCAACATAGGCCTCCTGGGGGTCAGAGAAATTTCTTTAAAATGAGGCCTTTGGGCCCTATGAGTCCCAAATATGTTTATGTAGGAAAAGAAACTGTGGGTCCCTTTTAGTCACCTGTTTTCCTGTCCCTGCTTCTTGTGTCTGCTCTCTCTTGGCCACCACAGTGTCTGCTGCTGACACTTGGAGGCCACATCCCGCTCCAAACTCTGTTGTTATCCTTGTATCGCCTGCTCTTCTCGCATTGCCTGTGCCCTTTTGCTTTCACCACACAGGGCTGTTGATCTTCTGGGCATCGCTAGCCCAATGCCACTCCATGTCCATTCCCTCGTTCACCCGAGTTGGCAAGTCAACCAAGTATAGCATCTGAGATACAATCTTCGGCAATTCAGCCCAGCGTCAGCTTAGAGAGCTAATTCCCTTATTTTCTCTGTGTCTCTCTAGCCCTGCTCTGGTGCTCCCAGCAAACTGGTCACCAAAAAAGTCATAGTTAAATTAATGTGCTAATAACGATTTTGTTGTCACTCTCACGGGGTCTCTGAAGGTGGGCCGTAAATACCAATCTTCTACAACCAAAGTCTGAACAAATTGAAGGGCGATAACGTCACAGGTAGAACTCAAAGCATCTCACTGTTGGTTGCTAGCCGAGACCTGTCACTCGGTGCAGAGCAAACGTGACTTTGACCTGAACCATGTGCGTGGCAGGCATGTCCACTCTGATCAGTCTCTGCAGTGTGATCAGAGGACTGGGGAGAGTCGCCAGGTGCCTTGCCTCTCCTGACTCTTCCATCTGTTCAGGTGACAGGCTTGAGTACAGGGGCCAGGGTTTGTAGGAGATCAGAGCTGGGAAGAACTTTTCCATTTCATTACAGCTAAAACAGGCAACTATTTCCTTAAGGAAAAGGAGTCCTTTGGGGAATTACAACACCAAGCTTTCAGTTGGACCTTTCTTTCATTAGATAAGCCTACTAACGTTGGTCCACACAACATCCTTTATTACTGTGTTGGGGGTGGGAATTAAGATTTCAAAATTCTCAGGCATTACAACTGATTGATAGTCTATATTATTGTACATAAAAATCAGTTCTTGCAGAGAATGATGGATGTGCCTTTTACACTGAGGCAGAACTGCTGTGAGTTCAAAGCCGGCCTAGGATATTTAACAGTACACTGCCTTAAAACCCCACAGAATGCAGCGGCAATTCTTATCTCCATCAACTGTCAATCATAAAATGTATCCCTTAACGTAAGAGAATATAAACCAAACAGAGAACACCTGAAGTGATGATGAAAGAGTAAGAACTCTGAAGTAGCCCAGAATGCCGAGTCTTAAAAACCTAGCTATGTACAAAGCAGACTGGCCATGTCGCTCAAGTATGTATTGTGGTCATTTCCCACTTTGACAGCAATGTGTGAAGCCCTTAGTATATTAAATGTGATTTAGTACTTCATGTTTTCCAACTTATGAATAAATTATTGATTTAAAATTGGTGTGCTAGTTTAACATATGAAGGAATAATATATAGGAACCACATGACATTTTACATTTTCCAAGGTAATTTGCAAACCTTAAATGAATAATGCATGCAGCTCCGCTGGGAGCAGGTCAGAGTTCCCGGGAGAGTTCCCAGGGAATGTAGTCACATAACTGCTATGTTTAGAGACTGTACACAACTAGACAAATACAACTCCTCTGGGGTAAGGTGACTTTGAGTCTAGAGAAGCATTAGAGAAGGGCCACAGAGTGGCCTTCCCCAGTTGGCATGACTATGGTAAGGGTATATATGGCTTACTAGTATTGCACAGATGACGTCACACAGGGGCCAGGAACCTTGTTCCTTGTGCATACAATTGACAAAATGGAATCAGATACCTTCACAGGATCTGGACACAGAAGGATTATTTCAGAATGAAGAAAAGGAAGGGCAGATGTAAGCTCAAAGACCGTATTTTAAAAGTACTGAAAACTATGGCTGCCGTTGTCTAGCTGTGGGACATCCACAGTACTGTTCCAGAATACAGTGTGTTTTCTCACTGATGGGGTCTATGGTAGGGAGTAACCTCTCTTTTCTGGTCCTGACAGCCCTCCTCCTGTCTACGGCTTTCTTTGGTACCTACAGTCCCCTGCCTGCTCTTCACGGCAAACTTTTTGTATCAGACAATTCTATAGTACTGAGAACTTCTGTCTCTACAGCGTTCACAGGTCTGACTTTTGCAAACTGTTTTAAGGCTACTCCAGTTTCTATTGCTGTGCTTTTTAGAAAAGACTTGTCTTTCAAATGCATGCTGAAGACAATGATTATCTACCATGCTCCTTCACATTTGCTTGGGGACTCGCGGAGTCCCACACTGCTCTGTCCTCCCTCTGTCTTAGTGCTTAGTGTCCAGTTTGCTCTAGTGCCAACTGCTTGACTCAAGGAACTTACTAAAAGTGACTGAGCCAGGAGAAGCTTACTGAAGGCCCCCAGAAAGTCAGACACAATCCAGTGTTCTGCTGAAAGCATCAAGAATCCCCATTCTTTTCCTCATTCTGCATCCTGATCCCCCCTGTATTGAATTTTGTCGTCACGCCTGTCACCTCATGACTGGAACATGGGTGCTGCATGACTAAGATGCCGCCAAACCCATTTCTGGCCCAGAGAAGAACACATGTATGGTTCTACCACCACCACTTCTCAGAACTGTGACGTGGCTGCCCAACCCTAAGTGCAGGCTGAAAACAGATTTTAGCCTTTACAGCTTCCTGAAGAAAGAGAGACAGGGAAGACAGGAACAGGAAACGAAGGGGAACCTGTTAGACAGGGCTATTCCGACAGATATAAACTAACGAAGTCTCCTCTTCCTGTCCCCAGTGGCCTGTGTTTCAACCCTACATCAATGACTTCACATAGTGTACCTTATTTGCTTGAAAGGAAGTTCCATTTGTGCTACAGCAAGCATAATGATCACAGAATGTTGATTTACGCTTTAATTCTTCCCTTCATGTTCAGCTATTGCCTCAACCCACCATGCCAAGCACGGCAGTACCGTGTTGACTACTGTGTATTGCTTGTCATTGAGCACATGTGTGATCTATAGTGCTTAATTAGAGATACGGCTAGTAGAAGGAAAAAAATGCAACTTATGGTGACTTAGACCATATTGTTTACCTAAAAATACTCATGAGGACCTGGGCATGGTGGCCCATGACCATGATTCCAGCAGGAAGAAAATTGGAAAGGAGGTAGACAGCCGCCAGTGTGAGGGTGTTGGCTCCTGTCTCTGTGGCCTTTCCCATCGTCATGGATACAGGATGGTTGTCAGGCCAAACTATTCATGCTTTAAAAACATGAGCAAAGACAGCTAGGAAGGTGGGGGAAATTTTCTCCCAAATGTCTCTACTTGAGCAAAGAATAGTTTTCCCAAGTCCTTTTTAGATTCATGGGCTAAAAGGGAGTCAAATAGTCACCCCTAAATTTAAGGAACGCTAGAAAAGCATCTGTTGAGCAACAGATGTGGGATTGGGAATTGATAGTGAATAGTCAACCGGAGTGCTGTCACGAATGCCTACAGTCTTCCATATGCTTTTTACCTTCACGATCTCATCTGGGGACTCCATAGGACTGCTGGCCAAATGCTCTGCTCTGGAACCAGGAATGGGGGGTACAACAGCATCTGCTATGTGGGAACTTCTGGCTGCCAAGAAACTTAAAGAGCCTTTGAAGATGTAAATCGAATGCAAGCGTCTTTACAGATATTATAATGCATGTGCTCGTAAGAATCCCTGCCAGATCCTGGAGGGTAACCCAGAAGATTTTATAGTATGGGAAGATAATTATATGGTGGTGTGAAAAGGTTACTAAGAGCTGGGATTCTCCGCTCGGCTTTGAGTGAGATACTGGAAGGATTCTGAGCCCGTCCGTAAAGCCATGCACTTGAACAAGATTAGATGACTCCTTTCGCCTGGCTCCAAGATTGGAGAACTCGTAGCATCATCATGCTGGCAGCTTGAGGTTCAGAAACATTAAATGTAATTGGTTTCAAGCTCTGTTTTACAAACAAGGTAGCAGACTCAGGCAGGCAGGTCATTGTTTGCCTGAATTGAGTTGGAATGTTGAGTCCCAGGAAACACAATGACTCCACATATCATTCATATTTCAGTCTGGTAGGATGGACAGTTTTTTGGTGTCTTCATTTCCTATCTTTTTGTATTAGCCAAAACCTCTCTGATAATGGTTACATTACTTAATAGAATGCAAATAATAATATGATTTTATAAGTCCATGTTTTAACCATGTGCTTTCAAGTAAATCACTTGTTTCTCTGTAAAATAATAACTACTTTCATAGCTTCCCCCTCCCTTTTTTTTGAGAATTTGATGAAGCCATATATTCTCATAAACCTAGGGTGCTGACATTCAGAAATGAAAATCTGCACTTGACCTCATCACTATTAATGCCTCCCTGGCCATCCCAGTCACTGTCTAAGCCTGAGAAAGTGTCCTGGACAAGTTCTCCAGTAAGCAGTGTGTGAGTGTGTGTGTGTGGGTGGGTGAGTCTGGCTGCCACTATATAATTTTGTCTATGCTGGTGTCTGCTACCTCCACATTACATAGATAGATGTGTGATAATCGGGGGGGGGTGGCACTTAGCTGGATGGCAGACCAGTCATATGGCTAACTACCCACACTCAGCAACTGGTGATTTGTGCAAGAAGAATTCAAACAAATTAACAAGGAAAACTTCGGACCTAGACCTCAAAGACGTCATGGGTGAGCTTGAACCATGTGTCATTTTGAAACCTGCCTCTCCAGCCTTGGCCCTGTTCTCACATCTAGCTAGATTATTCTGGATGGGCCCTGTGAACTGTAAGGAGCAAGATCCCTGGCTTTTATGGACTAGTGGCCAGTAGTGTCTTCCCAGTCATGGGTCATGCTTACCCAAAACATCTCCAGACTTTGCCGAATGTCTCCTGGGAATCATTTTTTGCCCTTCTGAAGAATTTTGTGAGAAAGCTCAATGTGCGCTCCATTGTTTCCATGGGTGGTTCATCACCTGTATTATATTCTTACAAAGGCCAGGTTTGGAATCAATCCCTTAAAATCTTTCGACCAATCAAGAAACATCCTCTGTCTCCAGCTGATGCTACCTAATTAAACGGTGCAGTTGAAATTTTGTTATGAAATATATTCTCACCCATTTATTACTTCCACCTACTTTGGAAAGGCACATCACAAAAACTGTATCTGGGAAAAGAGAACCGTACTACTTCAAAAGTTGCCTTTCCCAGATGGCAGCTTCCTAAAAATAACCATCCTCAGTGGAGGCTCCCGGGGTCAGTCAGCTCCCTACAGAACACCGCTGAGGCTTCCAAAGGATTCAAAAGCTAACGGGAAGGTCCGGAGGAGAAATCAAAAGGAGCTGGTTTTCAGAAAGGAAGTCCAAAGGCTGCTTAGATTATAAGATTGATCATGGGAGGGGAATGGAGAGACTAAGAGGAAGGGAAAGAGAAAGGAAGGTGGAGGAGAGAGGAGGGGGGTTGGGTGAGAGGAGACGCGCGCGGAGGGGGTGGGGGGATGCGAGGGAGGGGTGGAGACCGGGATGAGGAAGAGAAATGTCACGAAAGAGGTTCCGAAGGGTGTGCAGCGGTTGGGAGAGGCTGGCTAGAGGAGTCGCCTGCCTTCTCCCTGGACTTGTCCCCCTCTGAACCCAGCAGTCTCACGTGGTGTGCCCAGCCTTCTCATCCTTACGTCCTCACCCTTCCATAAGGTCTCTGTCCTCCAAAGTGATCACTTCTCAAGAGCCCTTTAAAGCTCACAGACATCACTCTACCCACTCTTCCGAGGCTACTTTCCACCCTCGTCTCCGTAAAGGCTGCGGGAACACTGCAGTTCCACTCCCCAATGTGTGACCCAGAAAAGAATACAGGGGTAGGGTGTGGCCTCGGCGCCCCCGAGGAGCTACAGAGAAGGCGAGCAACTTTTCCCCAGATTTCTCCGTCTGTCTGCCGCCCCCACTCTCGCGCGTCCAGGACTGCACCGCGGGGCCAAGGGGAGGGGACAGCGGAAAGGGGAGGGCGGGGAGGAGGCGGTGCGTGCCTCGCCTGCCAAAGCTGGAGCCGGCATCCGCGGTGCTCCCGGGGCCGCACGGCCACAGCCGGCAGACTCTCCAAGCGGGTCCTCCTGACCCTCCCTCCACCCGGGCTCCCCAGAGTCGTCCCGATCTCCGTCGCGATAGTAGCAAAGGCGAGAAGGACAGTCTTCCGTGTCGCCCTGTCCCCGCCAGGAAAAGACAGCAAGTTGTGCTGCGCCCGGGACCCGCTAGGGACCGTGGCCGCCTCCCGGCCGGGTAAGTAGCACGCCCCGCGGCCCCGAGTCCGGCACCCGGGTCCCTGCTGACTTCCTGAGCAGCGTGGTTCGGCTGTGGTCGGTGTTGGCCTCCGGGGGGTGCTGCCTTCCCATCCTTATCTGCCCCTTTCTCAGAGCCGGCTGCAAGAACTTCCCTGTGCCGCTTAGCATCCAGAGATCATTGTGTGTGTCCCTGGTGCCCCAGGGTGCGGTGGGTGTGTGGAGCAGTTTGCGAGGGGTGGGGGATCTTGGCCTTGAATTGATCTGGATTAGGGCACCTCACTTCAGCTGAGGAAGAGGCCCTCTTTCCTTCTACTCCTCTCAGTTGCTGGTCACCCATTGAGCAACTCAACTCCAGCCTCTACTCACAGCTGACAAGATTTTAAAAACTGTAGCCAGAGGGAGCTCCCTTTGGAATCCAAAACTGAGGGCGAGAGAAGTTTGCTTGAAGGCTCAGAAGCTGGAGTTAGAAAGCAGTTTGCAGGTGGAACCCCAGGGTGGGTGTACTTTTGCGTTCTTTGTGGTGAGTGTGTCCAGGTGTGCAAATCAACCCACATCGTCAAACCCTTTGAATAGTTGATGTTTGACACTGGTTATTGGAAAAGTGCGGGTGCCCTGCCTGGTTAAGTTAAACCCAGGTGAAATGGGCAGCAGCTGAAATCACTGAAGCCACTGAGTCAAAATAGGAGCTGGGAACATAATAGAGGCTTGCATTTATCCCGGAAGATTAAGTCCGAAGGAATTCTCAGTGTTGAGTGGCAGTGTGTGATCATGGTTCTACCCAGTGCGTACATCTGGGTGGCAGGTGATATTAGTTAAACTTACAGTACTCTCTGTGTAATTGTAAGAAGCTACCATCATTTTGCTTGGTTGACACACCCATCAAGAGTTGCAGAGAAATTGCTAGGAACTAAGTGTGAACTTGCAAGCCAACTAAACAAATAGCAGTATGGTTCATTTTATTTTAATATCCTGAGTTATGTCTACTGCTAGTTAAAAAAATGCTACATTGCTTTTGATGTGAGTATGTGAAATGAATTCATTGGCTTGGCAAATAGAAGCCATTCATTTCTTTAAGTAAATAGCTGTCAGAGTTAATTTGGGAGCGTTTTCCAGGAGATAAAGACAGGGGAAATCTTTGAGCTAGTCTGGCAAAACTTGTGTAGAGTTGTGTATGGAGAGAATTAGTTTTTCCCGCTTTTGAAGGTAGTTTGACTTAAGTGGAAATTGTAGCGCTTCTAGAGACCTATAAATGAGCAAGAAGTACTTACCTTTCACTGTTTCCTGTTGCTGTTTTACTAGGGGCCGCCATCATTACTGCAAAGTCTGAGAGGCTGATACCCTGTAAGACTGGTAGCTGAGTCCTTGAAGAACCGTGGATTACCTGGGAGCTTCTAGTGATCACAAGCCTTCATTCCCACCTTTGGGACGATCACATTGGGTTGTCATTGTATTGCCTGCTCAAAGATGGCATCCAGCCTGACTTGGACTGGAATGATCTGGGCTTTGCTCTCCTTCCTCTGTGCTGCCACCTCCTGTGTGGGGTTCTTCATGCCTTACTGGCTCTGGGGATCTCAGCTGGGCAAGCCTGTGTCCTTCGGCACTTTCCGGAGGTGCTCCTATCCTGTGCACGATGAGAGTCGGCAAATGATGGTGATGGTGGAGGAATGTGGGCGCTACGCCTCCTTCCAGGGCATCCCGAGCGCAGAGTGGAGGATCTGTACCATAGTGACGGGCCTGGGCTGTGGCCTGCTCCTCCTGGTAGCGCTTACTGCCCTAATGGGTTGCTGTGTGTCGGAGCTCATCTCCAGGACAGTAGGGAGAGTGGCTGGAGGGATACAGTTCCTGGGAGGTAAGTGGCTTTGCTAAACTTGAGTTGTTTCAATTGAATCTCAAAACAGTATTGAAAATTATGTTTTGTTTCTCTAACTGATGCAAGTGTGATTGACAGTTGGAATGCAAGGAGAAACAGATCTAAAATGACCATGGTAATAGATGCAGTAGAGCCAAAGATTTTTACTGGAATTCTTTTACAGTGTCAGGGTTCTTCATGCCTGTTCATCCTTACACGCAGACACACACACACACACACACACACACACACACACACTTGGCCTGCTGGGTACCATCTATGTAAGACATGCATATATAGGCTATTTATAACATATGTACTGGGGAGATAGTTTGTGTTTTATAGCTTTTTGCTGTTTTGCCCAACAGTAGACCCATGGCTTGTCTTTGCCTTGGTGAACACGTGAGGTCTTTTGAGGCAAATATTTCATAGAAAAATGCAAAAGGTGTTTGGGTCAATATTGGTGATCATGATAAGCCTTGAAGACTCCTGGCGGATTTAACACGGACCGTTGTTTAATTTTACACTACATTAGAAGTGGGTTTTAGGTGAGTTACGATGTCATCTTGGCCAGATACAGCTCTAGGCTGATTATGGCGTGAGATCTTAGCTTCCCCGGGAACTTTTTCTGTGGAGGAAAGGAAAGAATACCGTGTTTAGAGAACGACGCGAGCTGTCCCGAATGAACTGGACAGACTCACTCACACCAGACAGGGGCTGAGCTTTCACTTGGCACTCTTCCAGCAAGTATTGCTCCAATATCTCTGGTCATATGGTTCTAATTGCACTTTATATATTTTCCACTGGGCTTTTCCACCTCCATCCTTCAACCCGACTGGCTGAACTCGTCTGATTTACAGTACGCCCTGGTGAAATATGACAACTTCCCTCGATGGCACAGGCTGACGGGAAAACAGGAAGCCTGGGAGACCTGTAAAAGTGCACGTGTAACTTCATAACAAAGTAAAAGTCTATTATTCTTCCCCGTGACATTTTCTTACACAGTCTTTTGTGAAGAACCCAGAAGAAGAAAAGGCCTTAAAAGTGAGCGTTTTGTGGTGTCTGGTACAGATTAGAAGACCCCAGTGCCTCATTGCACATTACTTACTGTAAAACTTTGTAAGTGGGGTGCTCTGAAAATGGGTACAGCAAGGCAGCTCTGTGTGTCCGGGCAAGACTCAGATTGACGTGCGGTCCTTTGCTTTCTCATCCAGAATGAACTCCACTGGGTTTTGCATCTTCGTCTGTGCTGGGAGGTGCTTTGGGGGCCTGGCAATCCCCCCTGCCTGCTTCTCTGTTCACCACTGGTTCTCATTGTCTCATACATACATTTGCACAGAAATATAATGAAACTTTTAGGATACATAAGGAAGTTGTCATTGAAAATGGAAATATAAATACAGAGTTTAGAAACTTGTTGATGTCACAGATATTTAGAGCAAAACCAATGCTGGGAATACTGAGAAGAATTTTTTTTTCTTTGAGAATGAACTGGGCTTGCTGTTGTTTTACTTGGCTCTGGAAAAATGCTTAGGCAGTTTCATTTTTCTCCTCTTATGGTAAATATTACTTTCCATTTTTTTTCATTTTGGAGCAGAGACTGCTATTCTTTCTGGCAGAATAGGAAAATGCTTACAAAGAGAAATCAACTTTTATTGATTATCTCTAAACGTGTAATGAAGGAAGGCAACCAGAAGTGAATCCGAGACCCTGGAGATTTATCCTCCCTCTCTAAGCTATGTATAGATTTTTTTTTTTGAATTATATGGAGCCAACCGTTCTCTTAGACTACCCAAGGGAACAGACAATTGAGAAAGTTATATACATTTTAAAATAATCATGCTTTTCTTTGTATATATACTTCATGATCCCTTGTTTGGTAAGAGTTACTAATCCTAAATTAGGGATAGATATGTTTGATATGGTTGCCCCTTCCTCCCTCCCTCCCTTCTCCCTCCCCTCCCTTTCTTCATTCTTACCACCTCTTCTTGTGTGTGCTTGTGTTTCTCTCTGTGTAGTATGTGCACAAATGGACATTTGTAGATGCATGCAGAGGCTAGAGATGGACATTAAGTGTTCTGCTCTGTTACTCTGCTCCTTGTTCCCGTGAGACAGAGTCTCTCACTGAATCTGGAGTTACACTGGCTGCCTGCAAGCCAAGCAGTCCTTCATTTCTGCCCCCAACGGTGTTGGGGTTTTAGGTATATGCACAACAAAGCCTGACTTTGCACGTGGGCACTGGGGATTTGAACCCAAGCATTCGTGCTTATACAGCAAATATTCTTACCCATCTCAACAGTCCCCAGCAGCTGGCATTGTCTTATTTCCTATGCACGTTTCTTGGGTCAGGCGGAAATAATTCTGGTAGTAAAAACCTAAGAGGTTTATTAAAAATTCCAGCTCTTGAACAGACATGCCCATTAGCACAGATAATAGTGAACAGACATGCCCATTACCACAGATAATAGTGAACTTAGGGCTAAAACATAACTCGGACCATGGAGAGAGATTCTGAAAATCTGTTGTTGCTCATCAAGAGCTAATAAGAGAAGAGATGATAGAACAAGATGCCTTCTGACGAACTCCAGTTGTTCACTACAAAACTGTTTCTCTTTTCACTCACAAAACTTATGCGGTTAGTAGTTTTCTTCTCCCTGAGTTTTCATAAAGCGGTCGAGTATTTTTAAAGACCAGAAGATGCCAGATCAGTGAGTTTTGAGAGACTTTAGCTCAGTGTCAGAATGTAATCAGCCTTTAGGAGGCTCTGCCGGGAGGCAGATTCTCTTGCTAAAAATGAATCACCCAGAAGGGTTATGTTTAGCTAAAGGGAGGCTTGTTCCAAAAACAACAGGAAGCAGAGGAATGGCAAGATACAGAGGCATCTTGCTTAGCCCCGCCTGCTGGATCTGGAGTCTGCCCATATGGTGTAACATCGGGCAGTACGACCCCTGCAGTATTTTGGAACAAAGTAAAGGACAGAGTGTCAACCTTGAATTTGAATAGTCTTCTGATGAGAGGTTGAAATGTCACCTTTCAACAAGTCAAACAATGAAAGTTGGGGACTTCTGTATGGAGACCTTCTATCTTAGGGACACTTCAAGAAACCAATGAATGCTACTTTCCCCGAGGTAACTTGTGGGTGAGCTCTATTACTGCTGTCTTTATTAAGAGACATGCTTGCATCATAATTTAAAAATAGTGAGCTTTGAATTTTGCTCTTTCTTGAGTTTTTAAAATGTCTATAGAAAGGAAAATACAGTGTGTAATAAAAACATTAGCATTTGTGGAGTATACTTAGGGTACTCTGTAAAAAATAAATGTTTGAAATGTCTTTCTTTTCCAGTATAAGATTATGTCCTCACAAATTCTGCAGTCATTAAATACAGAGAGAGAGAGAGAGAGAGAGAGAGAGAGAGAGAGAGAGAGAGAGAGAGAGAGAGAGAGAGTCAGTGAGACAGTCTATGCATTCTGGGGCACAACTTATGCTAGATAAGTGGTCTTTGAGCAGATAGCAAACATACACACACTCACTCATAAACAACCTCTCTCTCTCTCTCTCTTACACACACACACACACACACACACACACACACACACACTTTAGAGGGGACCTGATATTTGCATTCCTGCCAAGTTTCAAGACCTAGCACTGCTGTTGCTTCTGAGGCCACAGTTTAAAATGCAGTTTTAAGAAAAGCATTTTGTATTTAGAATGGCAGGTGACTTCTTATACCTAAAGTTAATTGAGCCATGATCTCGTATAAACTTCCCTAATCTAGCTATAAAAGGGTCCTCACCTTCATAGTTTGTTATTTTGGGTACATCTTGGTCACATTTGCCTTGTTCTTGTCACCTTTTCCTGGAATTAGTTTTAGATATCTATTAAATGCATTTCATAATGTTTGTGATATCCATGTTATATAAAATTTCCCTTCATTTGCCATTTCCTATACCAGAAACAAGATTTTATAGGAGGAAAACTAAAAGCAAGGCCACATTTTAGCCTCTGTAGTTGACATTTAATGGATTTGGATGGTCAGTAAGAACTTTTCACTGGGATGGTCCCAGGCAGCTCCTGGCCAACTCCATACCACTATGTATACCTTTGTAATGCCGAATGGTTAGATCGGGATGGCACTTGAGGAACAAGCTTTGATTAGTGAATCGTTTTCTGGTCTTCGACATATGTACAGAAGACGATACACTCTTGCTCAATGGTAGGGACCCTCAAATTCTAAAGGCCTTGCCTTTCATTCCTATCACGTGTACTGATGGCACACAAGGGGTAAGATTGAGCTGGAGACATAAACAGTCTTCGGTGTGAGCAGGAATGATGACAAATCAGCCAATAATTCATAAACTCTGTAACATCAAAGTTTCTGTATTCGTACCTAGCAACGGTTTTGAATGGCATGGTTTATGGAGCCATTGATGTCAGTCTTACTCTTCACTTAAAGATCTTTAATGAGTCTTAATCTAGGGCTTTTTCCTGTTCTTTGGTTACGTCCCTATGAAGCTCCCAAGCTTCTCGGGTAGGAACTCAGTGTGGCATCCTTTTAGTTCTGTGAGAGGCCTAGGGATGTCATCCATGACCTTATTCCCAGGTGGAAAAGGCTGAATGGACTTTCCCAGGGATGACTGACGCAGTTGTGCACAGAACCCTTTTTGAACACAAGCCAGTGCTACTCACTTAGACCCTCACCCTCTGCTCTAAGTCATACTGTTTAGGTCACTGTGTAGACTTACATAGGTGCCAATCTTAGAGCCACTGGACTTGCTATTTGGGGTTTCTAAGATTTGAGGTAAAGAACATCAGAATTGGTGCTGTGGAAACAACCTTGTTAATTCAGATACTGGTTTCTCCTTTATAGTATCCCGTTTACCTCAGGCGGTACTTACCCTAGTACCTGCTGTTACAAAGCAAAGGAGAACCAAGTGCTATTTTCCGTGCTATATTTTGAGAAAGATTATATTTTGAGTGCTGTGTTTGAGTCCTTCACCGTGGGATCATGTGATACAATCTTATATTCTGTTGGTGTCCTTAGGGTCTTGGCTTCTTTGCTGTGAAACTGTCCTCGGCCGCACCCCCACACCATCCCCAGTTGGTGTCATTGTTCCTGGTTTTCTTCCTAATATTACCTCTCTGAACTAAATAATAATAATGTCAATTATTTTTAAAATAAAATAATATAAAAAATGACATAGCCAGCTGATTAGCAGCCCATGACAATTCTCCCTTCAGTTGCGGAGATTCCTGAGCTGCCTCACTTCCTCCATAATTTTTCAGGGTGGAGAGTCAAGTTATTTTTCACTTATTCCCCTTGTTACCATCAGTTAATGCATCCATAGCTAGAGACTACAGAGGCTGGAGTCAGTGATGGACAAGTTATTGTCTAGTGCAGATAGAGGCTGCAAACTGGCTCGTCACAGGGGGCACTGACTGAGGAGTGTGAACTAATACATGTTTGCTAGAAAGCATGTACGAGAAACAATTGAGATCCTTCCATTGTTTCTGCATAGCATCAGAAGATGCTTGACGTTTTCATGCTACACAGGGGCATCGTTGTCTGCCATCAGGACTTGGACCTTCCAGCATAGCCAGAATGGCTCTGTAGGTGTGTGCGGGTTAGAATCAGAATAAAAAAAGTTATTGTGCTAGTTCATAAAAATTCATTCTTGGGGCCTTCAGAATTGACCTTGTTGCTCGCCAAGTAGCATCTTCAAGGTGGTCTGAGGAACACTAATTTCTGTGTGTACTAAGATGTGTTCCCAAGAATAACCTAATTAGCATGAGCAAGAAGAGTTCAGCGTGGCTAGCTGTGAAAATTATCAGCTTACATTACAACGGATCTTTACAGGTCCTTGGGGTGTTGAGCCATACAGGCAGGCTTTGGGAGAATGGATTGGACTATAGTCCAATTAAGCATCCCCTTAACCTACTCAGGTCCAACACCATGGAGAGACCCATGGTTCAATTTTCACTTCACCTCGGTTTAAGCAAGAAACTTTTTAAGAGGTGAGAACACTAAACTCTGGAGTGAGACCAATGATGTCCCCATTTTTAAAAAATTGATTAGGCTACAGATACTATCTCTATACTATTAAAGTGTTAATCAAATGCTACCTTATGGGGCTGGAGAGATGGTTCAACAGATAAGAGCACTTGATACCCTTGCGGAAGACCAAGTCTGCTTATTAGCACCCACATCGGGGAAGCATACAACCACCTGTAACTCCAGCTTCTGGAGGTCCAATTCTCTCCTCTGGCCTCTCATGCATGAGGGCAACCTCATGCATGTGCATACACACACATAGATACATAAACATGCACATAATTAAAAATAAAAAATTCTTTTTGCAAGCTGTTTTATGTTGTGTTTTGAATTCAAAGTTTCTGACCATGATGGGTAGTGAATCTCTAACACAGGTGACACTGTTTAAAGATTATTTATTTTTACTTTGTATGGATGGGTGTTTTGTCAGCCTGTGTGTCTGTGCACCATGTGTGTGCAGTGCCCTCAGAGGCTGAAAAGGCATCAGATCCTCTGGAACTGGAGTTGTAGATGGTTGTGAGCTGCCAGAGTGGGTGCCAGGAACCAAACTCATGTCCTCCATAAGACCAACAAGTGCTCGTAAACACTGAATTGTCTCTCCTGCCACAGGGTGAATATTTTATTGTCTCTGTTGGCCTCAGTTTATGAGTCTGGCAGAAAATGGATAGTTGTATTATATAGCAAACTTTCCGAAATATGCATTGCACGTTTGTGATACTTATCCTCTTGTTCGGGAGGTCAGTGTTTTCCTGACTGAGCCATCACCGTAGCTCCTGAGAGGTCTTTAGTGTGACTGTATAATTCTATCTATCCGCCTGTCTATCTATCTATCTCTATCTATCTATCTATCTATCTATCTATCTATCTATCTATCTATCAATCAATCATTTATCTACCTGTCTGTCTGATTAGGGGAATATAACTGTTTCCATTTCCAGTTTATCCTCAAAGTGACAGTCAATCACAGAAGAAAGATATTATACTCCTAATTGCAAAATATCCTTAGTACATAAATTTTAGGAAGGGAGAGAAAAAAGTCAAAATGTTAAAAATAAGACCTTATTTTTGGAGTCCAACAAAGTGCCCGAGAGATCTGTGATAATAATTTGCTGTCTGCTCCCAACTCTATATAATATGGGCTTTTTGAAAGTTTTTTTTTTTTTCAGCATGGCAGATGCTAGCTTTGTGTTGAATATTGATGTTAGCATCTGCCATCAAGATGTCCAAACTCCAGAACCAAAAACTATGCAAACAGATGTGAGGAAAAAGCTAAGAAGCTTCCAGTATATTTCCCCCAAGATCCTTTGCACACACCCGTTGGGTAGGAAAGAAAGAAGATCAGCCCATGGTGTGCTTAACCAAACTTAGTTTCTGATTCCCGCATTCTTCACTTTAAATATTCAGTATTCCTGTGAGAGAGAGGTAGGGGCAGAACTCTGGAAGGCTTTACTGCTAGTCCAAGGCTCACTTTGTAAAGTGTTCTTCAGAATTACTGTGGCCATTGAGTTTCTATCTTCTCTTCATGCCTTAAGGAGAAGGACTGTCTCTGTCTTCACTGCCCTGCTCACTAGATCTTTGAATCCACCAGTCAGAGTTCTCACTAGACTGTGGTACCCTTGGCTGGCAATTCTTCTGAAGTGGACTCTGTGGACGTGTATGAGGCAGAGAGAAAGGTAAACGGAGGGAGGAGGGGGAGTAGAAGGAGGGAGGGAGAGGAAGGGGTAGAGGCATCGTCAACTGGTTGTCACGGATGAGATAAAGCAGCAATGGTCATTCTAGTTTCTAGTCTAAGTGACACCTAGAAGGACACTGTCATTCACGGAGAGGAAGATGTCTACAGATTTGGGCATCAAGGCTGTCAGCTCAGTTCTGGACATTTTGTGGTTCCAGTTCTGGCAGGATTTCAAGGCTGAAGGTCAAGTGGGGATGTTGGGAACACTGAGCTTGGAGCTCATAGGAATGATCAGGATTAGAACATGTAGAACTGTAGTGGTTTTGAAACTTCATGTAAGAAGACCTTACTTCATTTAGTCTCCAAAAGGCACAGCGTTTGCAGCTCATGCCCCCTACAGTTTGACGGTACTGACTGATGGACCATTTGACCACCTAGCTGCCTCTGACCGGTGGATGTTAAGCTTCCCCCAGAGAGTGCCAGCTGCATGGCGGTTGTTATATGGTAGCTCAGGATCACGGAGAAGTTTTCACTGTGGGAGTAGATTTTACTGCCTGGAGTGAAGTGCAGTGGAAATCAGGTGGGATAAAATCCTTTTGCATAATGTTCGTTAACAGAAAGCTGCCTTGGTGGAGAGAGAGTCTAGAACATACTGGACAAAAGAAGAAAGGTGACTACTTTAACTTTGTGTGTGTGTGTGGCCTCATGCATAAAGATGTTGCTCTATTTTGATCCCCTGGTGGAAAAAAGTCAGCTCATTTATCTCATCTCCGCTGGTGGCGATCCTGATTATACTCTCTTGTAGGGGTCATTTAAAATTCAATTTGGCTGCCCATGCCCTCTGTGCTCAGTGGGTTTCATTAAATGGCACAGCGGTGACTTCTTCTTCCCTGGGTGGCACCTTTTGATACACATTTGACTTTGCTGTAATTTCAGACAATCGCGCTCCGTGCAGACTGGCCTCACCACAATAATCTTCTGGTCCAGTTAGGGGGAGCCCAGAGGTGGGGATCTGATGGAGTCTGAAGACAGTGGAAACTGCTCAGAAGACATGTTTACATTTCTCTGTACTTTTGCTACTTAGCTTGTGGCTTTTTGGCAGATTGTTTTTGTGGCATTGCTTACAGCCTAAACGTCGCTAATATTTTTCCTCGTGTGAGGTATTTCAGAATTTACATGGAGTTGGATTCTAAATCACAGCCTCCTTGAGTTCTTAAGTGAAATGAAATATTAGTGTCTCTCTCTCTCTCTCTCTCTCTCTCTCTCTCTCTCTCTCTCTCTCTCTCTCGTGTGTGTGTGTGTGCCCACTGTTTGTGCTATCTTGTTGGAACTAAGTAGACTCAGGACATGTTCATCAGTCTTGTGTCTTGACCCTCCCCTCCGTCCTTCAGTTAGTGCTTACAAAATACTAAGTCACTGAATTTTTTGTTACTTTTAAGTATATTTACTATGTACTTCTAAAATAGATTCCTAGTAAATGATGTCTATTATTGATGGGCCTCTAAATAAATGCTCACTGACCGCTGCTGGGTGCTAGCTGGGAAAGCATCAGCAGAGGCTACGAGCCCAGCATATGGGAAGAATGCAGATCCGCAGCAGTGAGAATGAAGGAGGAAAGGAAAGACGGAAGGAAGGATTGCATCTTCATTTAAGTTTGCTATTGCTCCACCCTGCAGCTCTCCTGTTGGTTTGTGCGCCATTAGTATTCTATCAGGTAGTTGTTTTCAAATTAAAGACATAGAAGCTCCTCTTTTTTGTATGTATGTATATGTGTGTGTGTGTACACATGTGCAGGTGTGTGTGTGTGTGTGCGCGCATGCGTGTGCACACATGGAGGCCAGCATTGGCTTTGGTTATCTTGTTGGATCACTCTCTATAGATTGAGGTAGATCTCTTGATGAACTGGCGGTTTTCTTTCTGACTGCTCTAGCTTGCTTTGGTGAGTCCCTGATTCTGTCTTCCTCGCACTGAGGTTATATGGCATCACCATAGCCATTTGGCTTCTATGTGGGTACTCAGGCAGGTGAGTCAAGCACTTTACCTGCTGGTTGTCTTCCCAAGTCCGAAAGATGCCCTGTGGGTATCTGTAGATGTTCTCAGCGTCCAGACAATGTGTTTTGCATCTGCACAGTGTTGCCCATTTTCTCGCTTATGGTATACTTTCTAGTCTTATCTGTTTCATCTGAGAATCAGGGCTTCCTATCCCCTGAGCAAACGCTTTACCCTGAGACACACCTGTAGCACTCCCCACCTCCCTGCCAGAACACCCCGATGTATTTTTAGCTCGATAACAGCTTGCTTGCATTCTTGAATTCAAAATCACCAGTGTCACACTTTTAGCATAACAAGTTTGTCATGCGCTAGGTTATTTCCCACGTTTTCTCACGTGATCCGAAATGCTACACCACCTTTTGCTTGCAACTGTGATGGGAGGAATAATAGAAGCATAGCTAATTCAGGGTGTACCTCTGAGAAGTCTGAAAGTCCTGGCTTTGGCTGCTCGGTCTTTCCTGTAGGAACACACTACTGTTATTCTACAAGCAGAAAGCTCCAGCCCTAGTATAGGCTTGGATTGCTGCTCTGTCTTCACAGAGGGTGATGGTGTTTGCAGGTGTCTAGTGCAGTGATGTTAAGATTAGGGCTCAATTCAGGGGTTTTAGGACCTTTCATTTCTGATCTTTAGGAAACTGAAGATACACATGAGTGTGTGTACACATATATGTGTGTGTGTACACATATGTGTGTATATATTTAAAAACTGTAACAAGTGCAGTATAAGAGAAAGATAAAAATACTTTGCAATTGATGCTAGAGATGGGTTATGGGAATTCACTGTAAAAATGAGTCATATTGCTTGGGTGGTGGTGGCATACACCTTTAATACCAGCACACAGGAGGCAGAGGCAGGCAGGTCTCTCATGAGTTCAAGGCCAGCCTGGTCTGCAAAGTGAGTTCCATGACACCCAGAGCTGTTGTTACACAGTGAAACACTGTCTCAAAAAACAAACAAACAAACAAAAAGAATCATTTGAGGCCAGAGACTGAATTCTGAAAATGAAATTTTGTCTTGAATATACTTAGAGGTAGTTATGTGATATGCAAATTATGTGTAACTAAGTTATGCTGCCATAGTCATGGCTAGGGTGCTTATTCACTGATAAAGCCAGGTAGCATTACATATTGTTCCCAGAGTCGTGGTACATTAACACTGCGGTGGCACAGAGTGAGCCTTCTGCCTGGACTCTCCATTTGTCGTATTCCTCCTTATCTAGCCTCACGTCTCTGAGAGAATAATCTTGGCTGACCATGGCCCTTCATTCCTTTGTCACAGGACAAAGGCTTTCTGTGATGCACCTGGGGCCCCATGGATACCGGCTGTAGCCTCAGACTTCTTGTGCTTGCCACACTAGCTACACTGAATCCTTTAAAGTTTCCCGTCCATCTCCACGCTTCTGAGAGTACTATTCTTTAACCTTTTGTCACCCTTCTTCACAGTGCTGGCTCTGGTTATCTTTCCAGATACCCGCCCCGCCCACCCCCATGCCATGAGAACTGACTTCCCATGGGTCACTTCTGCCCAGCTGGTGAGGAGCCCCACCAGAGTGCTCATGGAAACTATCAACATTTTATTTTTTCTGGTGGAGGTGGCAAGAGCCCTGTGCCCCATGTGTGGTTGTCATGTGCTCTCGCTGCCAAATCAGCAAACAGTGCCTGTCACAGTTTCCACACGTTGGGTTGCCGACTCCCATGAAATTATACAGGAAAACCTTACGTCCCGGTGTTCTTTGGAGCAAGATACACTTTGGGAGCTGATGACATGCTTGGCCCATGTTTTCTGGGTTGCATTGTTGAGTCCCTTCTTTTCTGGGTGAGTCACCTTTGTGTCTAATACGCTCATTTCACATGGCAGAGTCTCTGGCATTTCTTGTTTGCTCTCCATTGGCTCTCTGCTGAAGACAAAGCCTTGTTTAGGCATAAATATTTCTGATCCACCCTTAGGATCTGAAGATGGCCTTTTTTCCGGTCTCATTTTGTTTGCATTCCTACCTATGGCCAATGAGGATGGACTCAGTGGCGTAACTGTTCCTTTGAAACCCTTCAGGGCTATTGCTTCCTGGTGATGCTGTCAGGATATTTAAGTGGGCTGGGTGCTTTTGTCTTAGTCCAACATGATTGAAAGGGGAAAAGGAGAGGTTGCCGTGTGTGTGTGTGTGTGTGTGTGTGTGTGGTGTGTTAAAAAGGCAGTGGGCCTCTTCAGAAGCCTTCTCTTTGCTTCATCTTTGTGGATAAATATCTTTTGGTCAGGCTGCCGAGGCATTCTTAGTTCTGTGTTACCCAATATTTCTATTTGAAAGAATTAATCAACTTAAGAGCTAGTATTGGGTTGTAGAAGGAAGCCATTAGTTGTTCCTGATTTGCTCAAGTGTCTGCCCAGTCCCTGTCCCATCCATATGGAGTGGAGTGATAATGCAGAGTTCCTCTAAGCAAAAAGCTCTAGTAAATACCTCAGGTAGTGTAGTTTTCACTGGACTCACCTTTGGAAGATGACCAAAAGCCATCTATTCGTCTGTTCATCCACTCGTCCATCTCTCCATCTATCTATCTATCTATCTATCTATCTATCTATCTATCTATCTATCTATCTATCTTATTATTGAGACATTATCTTACTATATAGTCTTGACTGGTCTGGAAATTGATATCTAAATCAGACTGGCCTCAAACTCACAGAATGCTGAGAGTAAAGGCTTGTACCACCATGCCTGGCTGACCTGGGTGTTTCATAGAACAATCTGCAGCTCATTGTGTTGCTTGGAGGTTGGTACTTCTGAGACAAATGGAACTCCTGAATGTGGGCTGTGTACTTCACTAAATCTCACTTGTTCTTTGAAGCTTTTCACTTCCTCTCGAAAATACAAACTTTTCCAAATTTAGAAAGAATTTTCCTGAAACTGGCTACAGTTGACTCTCAAGTGTTTACTGCTTCAGTTTTTCTTGGAAATAACTCCACTGTATCATCCCATATGGATGGGACAGGGAATAGGCAGGCTCTTGGGTGCCTGCTGATTGGGGATCAGGGGATCAGCTAAGTTGTGTGTTTTTTATTAGTTTAGGAATACATCTTTGCTTTGTGTATCTCTTGTTCAAGTCCCACTGTTTTTTTCTTTCCTTTGCCCATTTGATTCATGATAGGGAGTATGTCCTGTCAAACTGAATTTTCTTGTGCCCATAACACATCTAATTTACTGAGATTTCATTATTGGTTGGTTGATGCATTAATGAACAAACACCATTTGAAATAGCATGGTAGCACATATCTGTGATTTCAGCACTCTGATGCTGTGCTATAAGGTTCAGGAATTTGAAGCCAGTTTTAGCCACATGACAAGTTTGTAGCCAGCTTGTCCTATATAACAAGACAAGAAACAACTACCTTAATTCTATTATTTAAAACATAAGAGCAATTGACTAGTGACATTTGTATCTCTAACATAGGACAAGTGACGTAATTTAAAGAACAGTCAAAAACAGTCAAAATGTACGCACACAGGCCTCCAAATTAAAAACTAATTGAGATTTTCAAAAGGCAATGGAAGAGCCTTAAAAATTAAGTGAGCCTGTTGTGTCTATCCAGGTTGGGCACCATTCTACTCTTCTGTAATAGAGAAAGGAGACTGAGGTTTGAATTAGCATCGTGTGTGTGTGTGTGTGTGTGTGTATTGTGTACATTGTGTAAGTGTATGCAAAAGCCAGAGGGAGATGTTGCTCATCCTATCCTATTGATCTCCATCATTTTATTTCTCTGGAGACAGGCTTTTCTACTGAACCTAGAGCTAAATTGGCCTAAGTAAAGCCCACAAGTTCTTATGTCCGCTCCCTATGGTGCTGGGGTCCAGGCAGCGTGTGGAGGCTTTTCACGTGGTTGCTGGAGATCTGACCTCAGATCCTCATCCCGCACAGCAAGCGCTCAGACCACAGATACACCTCACCTACGTTGAGAAATGAGTCTGCACTGTTTCATTTCTAGGTAGCGGTAAGAGAACCTTCCTGCTTAGACTTCTTGTGAAGCGGAGAGAATGGGTGCTTAGGTGCTCACCTGTCATGGCACAAATTGGAACTAATGCTTCATTTACCATCTTTGAAATGTGCCTTGTATCAGCACGAAATTTAAGGCGGTACACCCTACCCATCTGAGCAGCCTGTTCTTATCCACAGCCTAGTATTTTTATAGGCTTTAGCGGTACTGCACCGGTAAGTCATTGACTCAGCTCTCATCTGCGTCAACTCTGGGAAAATGATTATAAATCAGAGTAGTGGGAAGGGAGCTGAGTTCCACTCTAATTTTGGAAACATAAGTGTACTCTAAAATGAGAGATCGTCAGAGTCTCTGGTCCCAAGATCAGGAGAGAGAGCTTCCTGTTGAGGAAATCCCCCAGAGGAGGTTTAGTTTACACGAGAAATTGAATTGTAATAAAGCAGATGGAGGTGATGTCTCCTTCAGGGCTGCTTGCACAGCGGATAAACTTGAAAGGAAATATTGGCCACTCTGTGATCCCCACAGACTTGGGGTAAACAGAATTGCTCGTCTGCCCCGTCTGTCATACTGATTATCTTTTGGCCCCTGGAAATCAATCTCAAGATCTGTAACTGTTTTTGTTTGCTTTACATTGCTGTGATAAAAAGGAAATACTTTATTTGGTTTATATGTTCCAGTCACAGTCTATCATGAAAGGAAGTTAGGGCAGGAAGCTAGAGATAAGAACTAAGCAGAGTCCATGGAGGAATGCTGCTTACTGGCTTGCTCCATTTTGCTTGCTAAGCCTGCTTTAAAAAAAAGAAAGAAAGAAAGAAAGAAAGAAAGAAAGAAAGAAAGAAAGAAAGAAAAACACCAAGGACCACACACCCCAAAGTAGCACCACCCACAATGGGCTGGACTCATTCACATCAATCATTAATTAAAAAATGGTTCACAGCCTTGCCTATAGGTCAATCGGATGAGTCATTTTCTCAGTCGAGGTCCCTTCTTCCCAGATGACACTAGCTCCTGTCAGGTTGTCAGAGACAAAACAAAAACCTAGTGAGCACAGAAAGTAAGCATCCTGCGCCGGGCTACCCCGCAACAAATGGTGCACATCACCAGAAGGGAGCTCTACCTTTAAGAAGTATGAGTGGTTCATCCCCCAAGTATCCATCCTCCTTCCATGTGGGCATTTGGAACTTGCTGAAGAGTAGGTAGTGGCCCCAGTTTCTTGCTGCTTCTTATCTTTGTGTTAGCTGCGTGCCCCCTGTCCCATGCTTCAAAGAGGTAGGTCTTGTGGACTTCAAATGAAGCTAAAATCAACCCTGGCCACTTGGACTCTTTCATTCCTGGTCACAGCAACTTTAGCAGTGAGTCGGGAAGATGCTATGACTGAAGAGAAGCTTGCGCTCTTCCCTTCACCCAACAAACTACTGTAGTTAGTGATGGATCCCAAGGGCTAGAAAGTTTCCAGGAATACCGTGCTGAGGAGGAGAGAGAAGGAAATGAAACTCTGCTTCATACCAGGGGAGGCACTTGTCTTCCAGGAAGGCATTCCAAACAATTTTGATAAACAATCAGATCACCTTGTGAGACAGACCAGAACTGAGGTCAGTGAGGCAGGACACACCCTGGCCAGGGGCACTCATTTATGCATACCTCTTTTGTTTAAACTTAAACTTTCTGTTTAGATTTATCTAAAATGGACTACCCAAAAAATTGACTTGGGGTGAGTCACTGGATCCCTTTATACAATCCTCTTTCCATTGTAGCCACATTGATCAAGTATTTTTTTCTTTCTTCTTTTTTTTTTTAACTTCTGCTTATGGACACATATGTAGTATAGACCTGGAAACACCTATGGTTTATAGCAGAAATAGAGAAAGACTATTTTAAACTTCATCTCTTATGTTTTAAACATATTTCCTATACAAAATCACTAACTCCTAGACTGCAAAATGATTTCCAGTATTTCTTTTGTGGGGTAAAATACAGCGAAGATATACTGTCATTTTATTTAAACTTGAAATATTTTGTGTGCCACATAAGAGCTTGTACACGTTTCAGCTTGGAACTGATTTTACTTGGGTCAGATTCTTGGGTTAGTATAGCAGGCATTTGGGAACGGCCTTCACTCCTCAGGGGGACCCCTGAAGTAACTCCATGCAGGCTGGGAGCCTGGAATCTCTACCTTCACTACTGACTTTTGGACAGTCTCTTGCTTGACTTTGCGTATGCGTGGTGGCTCCTGAAGAGTATCTGTCTACCTGAATTGAACTAACCCCTCTGAGGCTGGAGATGCAAAGAGAAGTCAGTGTTGTGTGTGTGCAAGTGTGCATGTGTGTGTTATTGAAGCTGAAAAATCTAGGCCTCTTGCCCTAAAACTATGGCTATTTAATGCTAATTCATTCTCTCTCTCTCTCTCTATCTCTCGTGTGCGTGTGTTATTGAGGCTGAAGAATCTAGGCCTCTTGTCTAATTATGGCTATTGATGTTAATATTCTCTCTCTCTCGTGTGTGTGTGTGAGAGAGAGAGAAAGAGAGAGAGAAAGAGAGAGAGAGAGAGAGAAGTACACACAGCATTTTTCTCTATCTAGCTTTATCTCTTTTTATAGATTTGAATTGAAATCGATCCATAGAAGCATTTTAGACGGGAGAAGGTCATTGTTCTGGGTAAAGCGAGTGATTGTGTTCACTAAGCTCTACTTCAGCTCACCAAAAACTCATCTTCCTCAGAAGGATGTCTTTCTGCCCAAGTTTGTTCTATATATCCTCCCTTGGGCTTTTAACAGGTCGTTTCAACCTTTCATAAAACATTTTACCAAAGCCACTATTACTCATTCTCTGCTCTTACAAACTATGAAATTATATGCCACCCATTTTAAGAAACAAATTCTTACCTCACACTGGTTTCATGTATAAAATTTATCCTGCTTTGACTTTTATGATACATATATATATAAAACATTGGCAAAAAAGAAAATGCCTCTCAACCAAGCAATGGGGGCCATTTGCTCAAATTCTTCCCGTAGATGAGGGTGATGGAGAAAGTGCTAAGAATGAGGTGTTTTTGTTGCTCTGGAGTGGAAGATGTCGTCTCCCTTAAGAACCAGTCAACAAACAGTGTTTGGGGCTTTGTGGGCCACAGTGCCTCTGTGGAAAGGATTCTCCTCTATGAGAAAGCCGTTGGAGGTGGTTTGTGGATGAGTGAAGGTTGTGATGAATAAAACTTTATTTAAAAATCAGGCTGCAAGCAACATTTGGCCTCTGTTGTGTAATTTGTTGACTCCTGTCGGCAAATATCCAGTTTGGAAACCTGTTTTTTATTGTTTTTTTTTTTTTCTGGCCAGAGCCTTTAGAGGTTTTATTTTTTTTATTTGTTTTTGTTAGGTTTTAAAGCTTTGTCAGAGTGGGGAGATTAGAAGGAATGGGGAGGAGAGGATGGCAGAGGAGGGCATGAAGAAAGGAACAGGCCTTATGTTGTCTACAAGGCCTGAAATCTGTGTTTCAATTTTTTTGGAATAATTTGTTGTGACTCCAAAATATTGTTTACTTCTTTCTTAATAAGCTCAAGCTATGGCTGGATTTGGGGCTGCCTGTTTGCCTCAACTTTAAGTTCAATAATAGAGAATAAGAGAGTGTATTAGAGAAAATGTAGCCTTTAAAAATTTGAGGAGATACTGGATATGAGAGAAAAATAAACTGATAATTTTCTTTGGTCATGCCTTTGTTTTATAATTTAAGATTTTATGAGAAATTAAAGATTTTATTTTATATGTTTGAGTGTTTTGCCTGCATGTTTGTCTTCACCAACAAGTGTAGTGCCTGTGGAGGTCAGAAGAGGGCACCAGATCCCCTGGAACTGGAATTACAGAAGGTTGTGATGTGGGTGCTAGGAATTGAACTCAGGTCCTCTGGAAGAACAGCTAGTGAGCCATCTCTCCAGCCTCTTAATAAGATACAAAATGAATGTCTATTACTGTCTTATCCTGAAAAGCCTGCCTCTCAGTGAGACTGCTTGCAAGCATTCCTTCTTAGTTCTGGGCTTGAAATGCAGTCTCCTAGGTTGTAACTGGGACACCAGGGCTGTCACAATAGCTGGAATATTCTAGATGTGAGGCACAAAACAACACAAGTTGATGCGTGCTCTCCCCGAGGTTCCTGTGTGAAAGGCACCAAGTGTTTAATCAACATCTCCTCATTCTGTCGAAGGAGGGTTGTGGTTAGAAACCCCAGTTCTAGGGGACATTAAGTGACTTAGTCCAAAGCAGTAGCCAGAAGCAGTTTCTTTCTGTTTTCCTTCACCTCCCCCGCTTCCCAGCTGCTCTTCCCCACCAAGACTTTAACCTCAGTAACCTTCTGAAAGAAATGCTACAGGCACAGAACATGCACTCCGTCAGCAGCCTATTTCTGCGACATAGAGACATTAATATTTCAGAGTGAAAACCTCTGGTTACCTACATAGAATTTGGCAAGAAAACCAAAACAACTAGAAGAATTAGCAGTGTTGGGCTCCTGTGCTCCCGGAAGCTAAATCCCACTTCCACCTCCTCAGACATGGGTGAGAGCTCCCCTTGAAGATGTGATCCTTTCCCCTTCCGCCTTTCCAACGTGACAAAAAGCATGCTCGTGGTGCCTGGCACTCCAGAGGAGCAACTGGGCTCAGAGCACTGTCTCTCAAGCCCCCAGAAGTCATTTCGGTGTTCCTTTGCCTTTGTCCTTCAGCTGCACCTGAGGGACCATCAGTTACAGACTGAGCTAAAATCTAAACAAAATGACCTCCACTGCTTTTCCATTCATCCGGGGCCTTTTATTTGGCAGCAACCTTTCTCATCGTGTTGTTATTGTCAATATGATTTCCTGGGCTGCTTGGCCTAGAGGTGGGACAGAGGGTGGGACCTGTTCTCACCCAGCTCAGGGTGGTTGGTGGCTAAGGCTGTGAGTCAGTGCCTTGGAATCTGTGAGCTCCAGAGGGATGATGCTCATGCAAGAAATTCTTAAAATTTCAAAAGAATGGCTTCTAGCTTTATACTTAAGAATCCACTCTGCCAGGAATTTGTACTTGGACTAAATTTTGTGTGGAATGTAGTTTTCTAATAAGCCAGTGTTCCTTGAGAAAGTTCCCAGCAGGGAGGGCTAAAACTTCCCACCGCCCACACAGTCTCCTGCATACCGTTGGTCTCCCTCCGCTGTGTTCCTTTGCCGGTTTCCTTCTCATTTGGTGCCTTGTCTTCTCTCCTGCGATGGTTTGCCAGCATCCCGTCTTATTTTAACAGCCACCTAAATATAAAAACCCCAGCATTAAAATTGTTGCCAAAGCTACGGTTTGTGGTAAGAACTGTATTGTCATGTGTAGCCGGCAGTGAACTTGAACACAGTTAAATTCTAAACCTTTTTTTTTGGTCTGTAGTGTTTAGAATTGATCTTCTCTCTCTGATATACACTGGGTTTTATTCTTTTTAAAGAATTCTTTGTCCTTGATATCATAAATGCGATTGTAACCTCTTTTCTAACCTTCCGGTTTGTTTTCCTTTTTTTGTATATGAGCTGGGTAGCAAGTTTATTGGGAGACAGTTTGGTGAGTCTAAGGCAAAGGTCTATTTTATCCTTCTGTGTCTCTGTACTGCCTTGCTGAGGATGCACCCTAGATCCCGTGCAGCATGTCGGGGAAGTGCTCTCCCGCTGAGCTCCAGACCCTCCATCTCTAAGGGGAGCCTTTTAAAAACAGCCTTGGTCATTTCTGCAAATACCCTTGGAATGTCGTAATGTCGGAGAGGCACATGACTTTAGGAGTACCACTCATCTGGCATGCTTCTCTATATGAAATAAAAATTCCTTTTGCTTATCATGGAAGGGTGTTTGTACCACAGTATCAAGCTAGAGTAAGGAATAGGCAGGCCTTACAGACTCTTGTCTCGTGAGACTTTAAAATTCTTCTCAGGACAGTGCCTCAACTTCCAGGTGAGAATTAGGTGGTCTGGGGACGAGAGACACCACCTTGACAATTGCGAATGGAGAGACTCTCGGTTTAAGTCTGCACATTTAATCTTCCACCAGTGTTCCTATGACCTCATGTCCACACTCAACTCTCAGGCACATAGCTTGATGGTTTCAGCTTGTATAGCTCAAATTGGGTGGTGTTGCTGTGCCATTTAAGAAGGGCTGGGGACTGGTTATTTTTGGTGGGCTGCTTGCCTGGATGTGACATCTTATGAACAGAATCAAAGACCATCTCTTCTTGCTCTTGGGTCTTGGGTTGCATGTAGAGGTGCACAGGTGTTTGCTGCTCTTGGTGGCTTTGATGTAGACAGATGAACGTCTGATAGTCACTGTTACTTTACCCCTTCCACAGGGAAGGAGTCCAAGAGGTCACTGCATTCCGTCCTGGCAGTGTTATCAAATACTCCTCGCTAAGAGCTCAGTCTTTATCATGGTATTAGATGTTATATGCAGAGTATACCAACTAGGATTAGAAACTGGCTTTAGCAATTTGCATGTTAATCTGGCCAAATCTGTGATGTGTTTCTTTTTATTACAAAAAAAAAAAAAAACCTCTCCAGAGAAAACCAGTTCAAAAACTCTTTGATTTAGTGGGTTTGGGCAGTAGGAGCCCTTCCAGCCCAGTGCTAGCAGTTCCTGTGTGCCTGGTGTTCACCATGAGCCTGGCGTGGTACCCTATGTGCCTGGTATTCACCATGAGCCTGGCATGGTATCCTGTGTGCCTGGTGTTCACCATGAACCTTGTGTGGTATCTTGTGTGTCTGGTATTCACCATGGCCCTATGGGTCTGGCAGGGTATTAGGTAACTTGAATTTTAGGGTAAAAGCCCAGATTCTAAGAGTCTAAGTGATAATCCAGTACATTTTAGAAAAAGCATCACTTGCCTTTTATATTAGGAGTCTTGCATTGCAGAATTTTGATTGCCTTAGGGGACTACACAAGTGTCTGTTCTTCTGTGTGACAGGCAGCCCTGGGGATGCTATCTATTAACCTCCTTATACAGAGAAAAGCAGAGGATCTGGGAAGAAAAGGATCCCGCCAGACCTCATTCTTTATTTTGTTCCCAGTTCTCTTAGTTAGCCTTTGTATTTTATGACCTCAAATTATTAATATAATCTGTTACCCTGGCAGGAATAATAAAATACAGAGACTTGACAGTCGATTAATAAAGATCTGACGAGGAGCAAAAATCTCCTGATCACTCTATGAAATGCTGTTCCCAGAGCAGCAGAAATTATGGCCCAAGTCCCATACCTGTGCTTGCTTGTCATTTTTATTCTTATTAGCCATGAAGACATTAGAGTAGGTCACGGTGGTGCTTGGGAGAATGCCTCTGTACTGCTGACAGGCAAGCTTTGCTCTCTTAGCTCCTTCTCTGACATCTGATTTGACCTGTGTAAGTCACTTATCAACCCCCTGATCCACTCACTGTAGCAGTACTTGAATAGATTATATATATATATATATATATACACACACACACACACACACACACACACACACACTCCATATTGACCTATGTCCTTATGACTCATAATAAGGAATTTTTAAAAATCACTATCACCCCCACTGTAGTCATTATCAGTCATCAGTCATCCTTATACATAAAATACACCTTTTCCCTTTGAATACCCTCTATTTCCCCTCTGTGTGGAATTTATTCTCCCCTTGGTGCGTGGGGACAGATTACGCTCATAACAGTCATTAATGGTAATGGGAAGAGTATATAAATCTTTGATGCATTGAAAACTAAACAATGCCCTGGTGGGCCTTTACTTACTTACTGGATTTTGTTTGGCAGCATGGACAGTAGGTTGTGTGAAGTGCGTTTGCTTATATTTTTCTCCTTTTTGTGGGTATACAGTGCACACGTACACACGTGTGCGTGTGCACACACACAACGCACGCATGCACTACTTCTCTCTGTGTGAAGATTGGCTCTTATTGCGTGGTATCCCCATGAGAGTGAGAACTGATTTGGCTTGCTCTGTTCTCCATGTTCAATATTGAACGCAACGTTATGCTGATAGTGGGAGCTCAATAAGGTTTTATGAGCACAGGAATGAAAGAGTCCATGACCATTAAAGCGAGTGACTACCTGTGCCTGGGCATGATCCTAATGCTAAGATAAATACTGGAAGGGCCAAGGAGCAGATGTGCATTATACCGTGTGGGCACCCTGTAGGAAAATGACAAGAATTCAAAATTTAAAATTAGCTAAGTTTGGTGTTCATCTTGGTAACCACAGACTGAGTTTTGGGGAATTTCTCTCAAGTCTTTAGCCTTAAGCTTTCTCATCTCCGACTCTGAGAGCTGTCAGGAGAAGCCCATGAAAGTGTTTTCTCATTGATTCCCAGAACAGCCATGGGGTCCTGGCCTCCTGAGCTACATTTGAAGATAAACAAGACACCACTCTTTTCATCCTGGTTTCAAAGGTTGTGAAAGAGAGTTCTCATCAAAATCTGTCGTCTACACATACCCCATGAGACTTTGTTGATGTGACATCTCCTGTTCTAGGTTTTGGGAGAGCCTGAGAGTCCTGGGAGGTTCTGATGTTGCTGGTCCATGGAGCACAACTTGACTAGAAAGGCCCTAAGGAGAGGTTAGCAAGTGTTAAAGTTTCTATTGCTGTGACGAGACACCATGACCATGGCAACTCGTGTGTGTGTGTGTGTGTGTGTGTGTGTGTGTGTGTGTGTAAGAAAGGGTTTGTTCTAGATAACAGGTTGCATATTCCATTGTCTAGGGAATCCAGAATAGGAGCTCAAGGCAGGAAATTGGTTGCGGAACTGAAGCAGAGATCATGGGAAAACATCACTTACTGGCATTCTCAGCTATTTTTCGTACGCAGACCCGGTCCACCAGCCCAGGGATGGCACCCCTACAGTGGACTGACTTCCCTTCACCATATCAACCATTAATCAAAGAACTGCCTCACAGACATGCCATAGCAACTCTTACAAGGAAAAACATTTAGTTGAGGCTGTCTTACAGATTCTAGAGTTTAGTCCGTTACCATCATGGTAGGAAACATGGCAGCATGCAGGCACAGATGTGGTGCTGGAGACAGAGGTGAGAGTTTTCCATTCAGATTGTCAAGCAGCAAAAAGAGAATGCCAAACTGGACCTGGCTTGAGCATCTAAGACTTCAAAGCCCACCCCCAGTGACACACCCCCTCTAACAATGCGACACTTACTCCAACAAGAATCACTTCCTCCTAACAATGCCACTTTCTGAATCTATGAGGGCCATTTTCTTTTGGACCACTACAGCAAGCAATAACACAGGGTGGGAAGGGCTGTAGCGGCCTTCCAAGAGAACAGTGAAGGCTGGAAGTGATGCTCAATAACCATACGCTTAGCACAAATGAGGCTGGGTCTGAGTCTCAGCACTGGAAAGCATAAGGATGAAAAACCAAGGTGGAGTGAAAGAAAGCTAGAGAGACAAGGCAGGGCACTGTTGTCTAAGGTTTTCTGTCCCGGTTGGTCCTGCAGCCATTAAGAAATCACACAGAGGTCTATATTAGTTAAATTAGTTAAAACTGATTGGCCCATTAGCTCAGGCTTCTTATTAATAACTTACATTAGCCCATTATTCTTGGCTATGTCAGCCACGTGGCTCGGTACTTTCTATGGCAAGGCAGTCACATCTTGCTTCTTCTGTGGATGGATCAGGACTGCAGATGAATGGGCTGCCTTCATCCCAGAATTCTCCTGTTCTCATTGACCTGCCTCTACTTCCTGTCTGTTTGTCCCGCCTATACTTCCTGCCTGGCTACTGGCCAGTCAGCATTTATTTAAAATACAATTGACAGAATACAGACCATTGTCCCATACTAGGGTGCATTGCCTCAGAATGGGCAGTCTGAGTCCTGAAGAGTCCTGGTGACTTTTCAGGCAGAAAAACAGAAGGAGTTTGGCTATCCTGATGCAAATGGTAGCTAACTCCAGCTAGAGAGTAAGGAAAACTGAAAAGAAGGAGTTAAGAGAAGACAATAGAAAGCTCTCTCGAAGCTGGATGAGCAAGGATTGGCTTTGTTTTCACGGCTGAGACTGAGAATCACTATAGAGGTAGAAACATTCCATGGTATATATAAAACTGTTGGGGAATCTTTATCACAAGGTAGATTTGCATGGATACTCAGTATTTACAGGTAGTAAATGCCCTTTGAAAGAGTAAGACCAAGATGAAAGACAAATGTTTAGATTTCCACAGGCTTGGAAGACACGTGGAACAGGGATTGAACCCTTCTTGTTCTAGCTTGCCATGGTAAATCTTGGTTCTCAACTTGGTTAGACTAAGACACACTTAGTGTGTGCCTGTGAGGGCAGCATTTCCCATACCAGCAGTAGGGGAAGCTCTGTCCTGAACGTGAGCAGCAGCAGGGTCACATAGGCTCAGCGCCCAGAGGAAATGACGAGGAGGAAAGGAAAACTCTGCCTAGCATGACCATTCTTCCTCCATGCTTCCTGGCCAGCATGATGTGGGCTTTTTTACTCTGTGAGAACAGACTGAAACCTCAGAAATCATGAGTCAAATTAAGTCTCTCCTTTCTGGATTTTAGTTGATTTTCTGGGCATTTGTCTTCATGACAAGAAAGGCTAACACATAGTTACACAGCCCTGATAAAAGCTTTAGCTTTCTGACCTTATGTTTCTTATCAATACAGTGAAAGTAATAAATTCTGACATCCTCTTCTGGCCTCTGTGGGTACCACACACATGTGGTACACAGATATAAATACAGGCAAACTCTCATACATGTAAAATAAACCTTTAAAGCAATCTTTTGGGGCCGGAGAGTTGGCTCAATGGTTAAAAAGCATTTATTACTTTTACGGAGCATCCTAGTTGGTGGCCCAGCATTCCCATCATGTCTCACAACTGTTTATAATTCTAGTTGCAGCAGATATGAGGCCCTCTTCTGGCTTTTATGAGTACTGCATGCATGTGGTGCACATACATATATGCAGGCAAAATTCATACACACAAAGTAAACTTTAAAAATCTTTCAGACTTACATGGGTGTCCATTATCATCATGACAAGAATATTATACCATGCACAATTTAGTCCCTAGATCCTTGTCACAAAAAATTGTGTTCCCTTCTGCTCATTGGTGAGAACACCAGTTTCAATAGACTGAATGTTTAATAAGTTCACTAAGCTTATTGCTATGTTTGTCACAGCCAATCACTTTACAGACTAAGGAGAGGGTGACCTACAGAAATTCTGAGCCTTTTCTGAAGGTAATTGAGCTGCTGTCTCAAGGAACATCATAAGGAGTTTATAGAACTCCCTGCTGAATACAATTATTTGTACCTGAAAGTAGCTATCCCATGAGACTTGGTACTAATGTGTCATTTTCATTCTTCTTTTCAGAACAAAATGTAAAACATTTTTTAATGAAAAAAATCTAGAGTTCTGCTTTGCAAAGTTTCACTGCATGTATAAACATCTCTTACATATCTAGTTCTGCCAAATGTGACAGACAGACATAGGTGAGACGAGAGAGACACTTCTGAAATGTCTTGGATCTAATTGAAATCAGAGCAGTTGTTGTTGACAGTTTCTGCATCGGGAGTGGAACATCTGTAGTGTGACATTAAAGTGAGAGTTTTGAAAGAGCCAAAAGTAACTTCATTTTGTGCCGAACGTCCCATTTTGATCCTGGTCGTAGGTATTCATTTGCCCCCAGATCTTGGCGTGCTTCTCGGTCAAACAATTAAATCCCTTCCATTCAGCTCCTCTTCCCTCTGGTAAGCCAAGATTACAACACATTAAATTTAGCATGTGAAACCTGTGCTATGTATATGAAGGGTGCAAAGAGTCAAGAGCTGTGTGCCCAGAGAATTTACAACCTTCTAGCATTCTGGCTGAATACAATGAAGATCCTACCAGAATGGAGGGATGGTTAGAGCCTTAAGGGAAACATCAGATCTACCCAAGGTGCAAAGAAGGGCATGGGAGTGGCGGAGAGCAATCATGCCTATGCAGGAGGGTTCTTAGTTAATTCATTTGGTAGCAGGTTCATTAATGGAGGCAGAAGGAGGACAGCACTTCAAAGTGCTGAGATATGAAAGAGCATGGTATGCATTGGTGCTAACTCTAGTTTGACAAGGCTGAGGAAGTGCAGAGGGCTGCATTAGCAAAGAGCAAGAAGAGAAAGTTGGCATCAGATAATGCAGCATCTTGGCATCCATGCTAAGCTCTTCAGAATGTCCTGTGGAAATTTGGGAGCTATTAAGGTACCCGACTTGTACTTATAAGATAATGTGTCCTAACATGTATTTTTAGTAAATAATGATTCTGATTTAGCAGGAAATTGCTGCAATGATTAAAGAATGCACTAAAAGGGCCAAGGAAAAAGGAAAGGAGATCTTTTAGAGGGCAACTGATGAAGGGCTATGCGAAGCACAAAGGATTGAGAGCCATGACCTAATGGCCCTTAATGGAAAGAGCAGAAGGACAGGCTGAAGTCTATGGAGCAATCCTGAGTCATGGCACAAGGTGATGTGACACAGAAAACACAAGAGGAAAGGAAGATGCTGAATGAGTACCAAGTTTCAATGAGCAACTTTGGACTGACAGTGATCCAAACTCCCATCACTTTGTGTAATAAGCTATCCCCGCATTTAGTGGCTGCAAACAACAATTGTTTGATAATTATGCCCAGGAGTTTATGAGTTGACAGCGTGGTTCTTCTGATGTGGGCTGGCTTTGGTTAGAATCACAGTTCATTCATGAGTCTATCCTGTGCAAAGGGAGAGACTGGTGGCTGGCTGGCTGGCCTGGGCTGACCTCTGCTAACATGTTTTCTTCCAGTTTGCATCTTATCACACAGCAGGCATGTGCAGGTTTGTTTTCATGATTGCCAAGCAAGATCCAAATGTGAAAATGGTCTTTGGAGAGTGAGTTTCTGCACTGGGATGGAATACATCAGGATATTCTCCTGGCCAAAGCGAGTGACTGGACTATTCCAGTTTCACAGGGAAACACTAAAATGTAAACAACAAGTTTACATGTTAATGAGTATAGATAAGATTACTGCTGTAATCAGTCTACCATAGTGACTCATAATTATTAGGTGATTATCAAAGTAATTTAAAAATTATGTTCCATTAATTCCATTCATCTGCTTCCCAGTGAAAAATTAAGATAAATGGTGTTCTAATGTGGACATAAAATTATTGAAACATTTACTTAATTTTCTTTTTTTTTGTTAGATTTATTGAAATATTATTCTGGTTTTCCTTTCCTGGTTTCTTAGGCCTTATAAATCTGCATTTAGCCGCACTAATTGGGATTAAAAGTCCCTTTTATGTAGAAGAATATACTGAAAAGCAATAGCATGGTAGCAATCCTGCCAGTACCGTCTCTCAAAGCATTATGGACACTCTTGACCACCATCTCTAAGGAGGCATCCATTATGTCTAAGTGCTTGGATATGAAAGCCAAGGTGCCTGCGTAGTCCCTGGGTAGAGACCTTCAGCGCACAGGCCTCACAAGCTGCTCAGGCTGGCTTGCCATGTTGCTGGTGCCTCACAAATTGGCAGTGCAGGCCAGGTGGACTCTGTCTCAGTGACTTGACTTTACTCTTACTAATCATGTTTAACTGCCCCATGCAGAGCCTGAGAATAGCTGTTCCAGAAAAGACCACCCACCGTGAAAACATTAAGCCTATCTGGTGGCCTTGAATGCGTTCCTTATGAAGCAGAATCTTTATGTAGAATACACACTTGGGAAGCAATTATTATTAATTACCGACCCTTTCATCACATCCTTTGATCCTTCACATGCCCCAGTCCTCTCTACTGTTCGCTCATAACAAGGATAGCCCAACAATAGCTTCTGTGCCATGAAGAACAAAGAGACTTTTTGAAAAATATTCAATTTACCAATTACGGTCATAATCATAGTCTTTGTGTTCCTCTCAGTTAATAGATTCTCCTTGTATTAACGCCGGCTTTTTGCCTCTGTTACAGGTTTCAAGGGATGTATGTGTTTAAGATGCCCTGCTGATATCAGGATTGGGCTGACCATGTGCCTAATTAATTTTGATAAAAAAAAACTCTCATGAATGAGATGAATGCATGCAGTTATGGACCCACGAAAGCACATGCCATGTACCTGGCACAGTAATTCAAATTTTGAGTTCTCATAATTTTTTCTGTTGTTGAACAATTATGTGTTCTAATAAAAATTAGAAGCCTGGAAAGATGGTTCTGTTGCTAAAGTACTTGCCAGGCAAGCGTGAGGACTTGAGCTCAGTCCCCAGTGTTTGGGTGGAGGGCACTGTATACCTGTAATTCCAGTGATGGAGAAGCAGGGGCAGGAGGATCCTGGGGCTCGCTGACCATTCTAACCAAATGAGCAAGCGCCAGGTTCAGTGAGAGAACCTCTGGCTCTCAACACGTCATAGATTAACTCTCACATATAATTTAGAAATTTAATCAAGATATTCTGAATTCTTTTTTGGTAGAAGTTTGTAGGTACAGGGAACTATCATGTTAGTAAATAAAAAATAATAAATCTGTCTATAGACATAGATATGTAAATATATTTGCCATGTTTGAAGAGCATTCATTAATGAACACAGACCTGACTTTGGGGAGTGTAACAGTCTCATCAGAAACAAGCTAAAATCCTCAAAGGCTTTTCCATGATGATCCCCCTTCACCAACCTTATCTTAACTTTTAAGGATTTTATAAAAATCTCAAAACAAAGTCACAGATGATGACGAAGTGTTAAAATACATCAGCCTATGGGGAGAGATTCCACATTCAAACAATAGCAATGATACAGAATGTTTTTAATTCTATTGCTATTCTTGCAAATCCTTTATACATTTGGCTTTTCTGATAAAAATTCTATTTTCTTAGAAAAGTTTCACATACTAAGTATCAGAAATTGAAATAATTCAATTTGTAGTATTTCCCTTAATCCCTAATTGCTTCTCAGGAAACAAAGCTCACTGCTAACTTAATAAGCATATGTAAACTGAATTTATTTTATTCGTAAACAGTAATCAACAGAGGCAGGTCTAGTTAATAGCTTTATATTGTTACTGGAAATGCATATTATTACATTACCTCCTAGTTATTAGAAACTTACAGAGCAGACTAGATCCACTTTAGTTATCAAAATGCAAAGCCAAACTAAATATCTGGACGTCCTCTATAATGCTTGAGATGGTCCATTGACCAACAAGCTTTGTGGGGTAGGCGACTAGTTTACAAGTCAATATCCAGATTTAAAATCACAAGACTAAAGATTGTTCCTTCTCCGATTGAAGATAAAATTGTTTTTAAATGTCATCTTTATCAAGATGTTACTTCCATGGGGGCTGGAAAGATGGCTCAGTGGTTAGGAGCACTTGCTACTCTTGCTAAAGACCTGGCTTTGGTTCCCAGCAATGACGTCTTCTTGCCTGTGCGGGCACCATGTAGGGTCTGGAATCAAAGTCAGGTCATCAGGCTTGTGCCATCTCTCGAGATCCCAGCCCTCTGGTTTTTGATCTGTGCACCACCAGTTCCTCTCTTCAAACACTCACACAGCATCGGATGCGCACGGAAGATGTCTAATGATATAGCACCTTGGCCTTCCATGCATAAAACTTTGTAGAACAACGAAAGATACTAAAGTATCACGTGTAGCAAGGCACACGTGTCAAAGCTGACAGCGTGATAATTTGGTCCTGGTGAAACAACTAAATCACTTTTAACCCACGTTTTATTTGTTATCAGTTTTACCCTCTCTTTTGGTAACAGGTGTATGTCACGCTTCAAGATTTCAGTCAAAATAATGGCATTTCTCCTCTTTCCTTCCGTTGTCAGTAATGATAACTAGTGTATTGCAGTTAGAAAGGGTAGCTTCCTTGCTCACAGAGAATGGAACTCTGGATAGTTTTCCAAAGTCTTTGAACTGAAAAGGAAGTGGTAGAATGTAATTGCTAAAGGTCTGTAGGCCAACTGTTTTTGCAGATAGATCACAAGAACACTTTGGAGTCTTATACATCCTCCTGTTATGTGTGAAATGTTTCATCACGATACGTGCATGTCGTCATGCTAAATGATACCAGAGACGGTCAGAACCACACGGGACCTGTTCAGGATCTTCATTTAGGCTACATAGCCGTGGATTCCTGAGACCTGAGGGACTGGTGGTGTCACGCAAAGCTGGACTGAAATTCAGAACATCTCTGCGCTCCCAGTTCATGTCCTTGTACTTCCGCAGCCACCCTCTGCATCTTTGGAGTCTGTGTTTGTCAATTCAACCGCCTGCAGATTTAGAATACCACATCTGGGAAGAGTAAAACGGTTTCCATACTGACTGTACCACCTTCTTTCCTTGTCATTATTCCCTAAGCAAAGCAGCCCAGCAAGCACTTGCATAACATTTCTTTTGAGATAGGTAGTCTATTAATCTAGAGATGGCCTGAAGTACACAGGAGGATGTATGTCATCACATGTTATATGAAGGATTGAGACATGTGAAGATGTATCTGAAGGGAGATCTGAAGAGTATCTGAAAGGAGCCCTGGAACCATTGGGTATCCAGGGAGGTCTGCACAGGTACCGAGGGCTGTTAGATAGGACTGTGCTTGGAAGTGGGAGTCTGAGGGTCATAAGGGCTATTAGATAGGATTTAGGGTAGCAGACATGGAGTCTGCATCTCTTTGATAAGGCCCAAGACCTAGAAGAAGGCATGACATGAAGTTAAAGAGGTGAGATGATGTCACGTCACAGGGTACAGAGGGCAGTGCCAAGACTGGGACACCATGACAGTTAGATATGTCTGCAGAATTTCACTTTATTTTTTTTCTATCTAAAATTTTTCTTACGGGGCAAATATAGAAAAGTAACTGGACTTACTTTATCTTCCCACTGTGGCTTTAAAGTGACTCAAAGCAAACCCTTCCCAGGGCTGCTGTCTCTATGATGCATTTACTCAGTGAGATGATGGGCATGGAAGACACTTCTAAGAGCAGGACTAGGTTACCCTGAGTTGCTTCTGTTCCCAAGTTGCGTGCCACAATGGCTGCCGTTGAAACAACGCGGCAAAGGCTGGAAAAGTAAACCATTGCCAAGCTTGCCGGGCTTGTGTGTCTCCTACAGGGCTTGACTGTGTGGTTGCTCCTCCATGCCAGAGATCTTGTCACAGCTCCCCTCTTCCACTCTCAACCTCTACTGGAGACAGAAATCACAGGTTTAATGACTGAAAATATGTGGAGAAGACTGTAGTTCCGAATGCTCCCCTCATTAAAGATTGTGATTAAAATCTCACTGAGTTGCCCAGGGTGGCCTTGAACTTAGAGTCCTCCCACCTTAGCCTCTGGTGTAGCTGGCGGTATAGGCACCAGTCCCTGCCAAAAAATGCTTTTAATAGGTTAGGGTGGAGATAAATCTCCCTTTCCTCTTGACAACTCTGACATATGTTTCAAGGTACCAATTAGTGTAAGAATTATAGCAGTGTTTCTAGTAATGTATGGATTGTGTTCTGGGTGGGTGGGGTCCTTGGAAGTAGGTTTAAAAAAATAATTGACATGATTATAAACAGCTTTTAAACAAGACTTAAAGATATTAATTTTTTATTTATCTGTTAATTTAAATGACTCCTTAAGCAATGCATAGAATGAATTAGTAATCTATAATATAGTATCTTTTTCATAAGTCTCCTACTTACTGCCCAATTTGATCTACAGAGAATAGCAATATGAAAAATATGATCCTGCATGTCTGTGTGCTTTAGTTCAGCTACTTCTATGACCTTGAAACTTGGCAGGGATTTGATCCCCAACCTCATATTTCGTTTCCAAAGAATTTATTTGCCATCTTAACTTTGTGGGCTTTTACAAAAATAATTTAACTTATGATTTCTTTCTTTCTCTCTCCCTTCCTTCCTTTCTTTCTTCCTTCCTTCCTTCATTTCTTCCTTCCTTCCTTCATTTGTTTCTTTCTTTTTCGAGACAGAGTTTCTCTGTAGATTTGGTGCCTGTCCTGGAACTAGCTCTTGTAGACCAGGCTGGCCTTGAACTCACAGAGATCCGCCTGCCTCTGCCTCCCGAGTGCTGGGATTAAAGATGTGCTCCACCACCGCCTGGCTTTGACTTTCTTTTTTATTAATAGTGAGTCTATATAACATGACTTTTATCTCAGTTTAAAAAATAAATATTTCTCTTTTATTTGCCTACATGTATGTTTCTGCACCATGGGCATTCAGGACCTGAGGAGGGTGTTGTATCCCCAGAAACTGGAGTTACAGACTGTATGTAGTAAGTCGCCATGTGCCGCACACAAACGCCTTTCTGTCTGCACTCTATGCACTACCATTCAGTTACCAAGCTGCTTCGGGCTAGGGGCTGGAGGTTGAAACACACAAATACACATGGACAGGGAGACAACACAGAGAGACACAGACATGGACCTCTAGTCACTGGTAAGAAGCCCTTTATTCAATAACACCATGGAGGCTTATATACCCAACAGTCAGGTGGGCCAACAGGTGAAAACCTTATCCTCTGATCCTCAAGGCAAGGCAACACGTGCTCGTGAAGCACAGCTTTTAGTAACTTAAATCAGACAAAAAGATCTCTAGCAGGGAAGAGCAGCTGGAAGCCAGGACTCCGAATGGTCCCAACAACCATGTAGGAGCTGAGAACTGAACTTGGATCCTCTGAAGGCCAGCCAACACTCTTAACCACTGAGCCACCTCTCCAGGCCCATGCCTTAGTTTTAACTCTTTGATTGACATTCCTTCAGAAATGAATTTTATTTAACTTTCCTAATGTGTCCCATCCTATAAAAGTTTATTTCTTTTGGTTTTAATAGCAGAGTTGAATAGACTAGCGCCTCTGACGTTAGGTGAGCCCTTAATGGGCAGTCTGAACGAATGGTGCAACTTAATTAGCTATCTAAATAGTTAATGTGGAGTTCTATATTTCTAATGTCATTTTGAAGAACAGTCTGAGTTTGTGAGGGTCGTTCTTGAAGATAATTCATTTATGGGAACCCAGAGACATAGACAAGAATATTTTAATCATATCTGTGTATGTTTGGTATGAAGTACTGCCCTGCCTATGTAGCATTCAGATTGAGGCTGGTCTCCTCAAAACCAGTGGGGCCTGCATCCATTCTCCCCAGCCAGGGGCACCAGCAACATATTATGAAGGAAAAGAAAAGAAAATAAGAAAAGAACGACTTTCTGAGTAGCTATTGTCTAGCAGACCTGGAAGAGGGCGTTGGTTCCAGGGGTTAAGTTCAGAGAAAAGAACTGTTGATTTTTCTGCTCGTCTTCATAAGTTATCTAGTTGCTATAGCTCAGCTCTGACATTTCCCCCGAGGGCCCATGTATTGAAGTCTTGGTCTCCAGCTTTGTAAGATCAGGAAGTGGTGGCCAAACTGGAGCCTAGTGGGAGAGAACTAGGTGATTGGAGACAGGCTCTCAGAGTTGTGGGATCCCAGGCTCTGCCTAGTCCTTTATTCCCTAGCAGGGTGAGAGGCCCTCCTCCCGTGCACCTGCTTTGATATACAGCACCACAAACAAAGGAGTGAATGGGCGAAACCTCCACAGCTGTCAACCTGTTAGTAAGATTTGTTTCAGATTTTCCTTATAGTACCAGGGAGGTACCAACAACCACGTAGGAGCTGAGAACTCAACCAGGCCTTAGATCCCGGGCGTTTGTGACCCATGAGCTAGGAGAACCTTCTCAAGAGCTGAATTTCCTTCTTAATGTTTGCTTCATTTAATTACAGATTGTTTTAATAGGTCCCAGAGATACCTGGTGGAAACAAGACTAGCTGTGTAAAAAAAATACTTGGAGCTAATATGGACCTCAGTGTTGCTATTGGAGATAGGGTCTCACATAGCCCAGGCTGCCCATAAGCGCCACCTTCCTGTGGCTCCCTCCCAAGTGCTAGGATTTTAGGCATGTGCCCTGCAGTTGGCCAGGACTTCATTTTTTTTTTTTTGTATTTCTTTTTCAGTGAAGGAACGTCCTAGAAATGCAACCAGATGATTAAAGATTATAAACCTCGATAAGGTAGAATAAAAATATGGTTATTGAAATTATATCGAGAAAAGACAAGCTGTAACTGAAGAGTTATACTTAGTTAATGATAACAGATAAGAACTTTGAATACGGTGTTAGAGCTCTGAAATCCCCTAGCACACCAGGCTATAGAACTTCAGTCTTTCTTAGCAAGAAATATACCAAGCCTAGAAGAATACAGGTGCTCAAACCTGTGTATGACCTTTTAAAATGGACTTCTATTGTGTTGGTCTAAGTTTTTTATTTTGATATATATATATCAAATACACACACACATATATATGTTCAAGAATTTGTGTTTTACAGCCAAGTATAGTTTTGATCACGTGTTCTCTAGACCACAGGGACATGTTTGATAGTCTGATGTGTTTAGGACCATGAATTCACAGTTGCTAGTGACATAATCTGCTCCATTATTGTCACGCAGGAATTCATTTAAAGCAAACAGTGAGCTGGAATGAGAGGGAGGGAGACACTGTAGACACTGAATGGACTTGAAAATGACCAAAGAGACCCCCATCAATAGGAAGACAGTTAACTGAGATAGCAGTTGCAGAGGGCGTGACCCATGGTTGGCCTGTGAGGTTGTAAGTAGACAGGGGAGAACCAGAATGGGATCCAGTATTATTTCACCACTCAAAGTAGAGTTTCTAACCTCATTCTGTTCATGAGATGCACATGATTCGGATGAGTGATAGGAAATGCTGGTGAACGATAAAAGGAGAAATGGGGAAGAGGGGAGAGATCTGCAAACGGGGTTGGAGTCTGGCCTCTCTGAAGTGGCTGAAGAAGGAAGACAGGTTAGACAGTAGGACATCAGAGTTTATTGCAGTTCTGTGAAGGTCTCAGCCAGGCCGAGTAGGGCTCTCTGAACAAGCATTGCCTATGAGAAGAACCTTGAGTTGGGTAGGCACTGTGATTCTCATAGGCTTGTGGTGGTCAGTCATTGGCCGGGTGCCTTGGAAGAGGAGGCCTGAAGATGTTACAACATATCCGTGGACTCTCCACCCTCTTGAAGGAGATCTGAGTGGTTCAACCCCATAGCTGCCACAGGTCATCCACAAAAATAACTGGGATCGTGCCTCCTTCCCTTCCGCCATGGTCTCCAGAGCACAGGTCATTACCTGGTTACATAGTTTTGCTGAACACGAGCTCAAGAGTGCCAAAGAGACGCAATGATGGATATTTCCTTAACTCCTAGGGCTTGCTCCGTGGCAAGCATGTTTTCGGAATAATAGAAGTTGGCTGCTGGCTTGTGTGAGTGCAGGGCTGTCACCTTACATGCAAGTAGATCTTCTGCCAGGAAGTTGAAAAGACACAGTGGGATTCAATTACCCCGCCTCCTTCCTCTTCGACAAAGCATCAAGCACAGAGCCAAAGTCAGTAACCAAGCACTCTTCACGGATGCTTAAATACGTTTATTCCACTCATTTATTACTTGAGGTTTTTTTGTTTTTTTTTAAATTTGGATTGTTAATGGTCTCGGTGAAACCTCAAGCCTCTTCTTTCTTGTGTCCAAAGCTCAATTGCTTATTCACTTTAATGACTAAGAACAGGTGATTGTGACCCTCAGAAAAAGGTAAAATTCCTGCATAAAATTGATGTTCTCTATTTAATAAATCAAGTGTTTTTCTATTTTATTTAACTTAGTTATAAAATTTAACATAGTACACATATATCTAGAGCAACTTCAACCAGTTAGTTGGCAGTTAGTCAAGCAGAGAATATATACTAGCTCTGAATTCATAAAGTAGCCTCCTCAAGCCTCTGGAATTTCCATTCAATGCTTTACATAAATGATCTGATTTCTACAAAAATGGATAGAAATGTTTGCCGTCTCTTCAATTTTTAATCAAAATGTCTTCCAATAAGAAATTAATTTTCACTATTTATGATGTTAGCTTAATCTCTAAAGGCAGGTAGGTGTCCACTGAGGTCACCAAGTTACCCTGATGTATTGTGTTCAGACCAAAATGAAGGAGCAGAGAAAAGTGATGTATGGGCCTGGTGTGCAATGGTATGATTACAGTAGTGCTATGCACTGGACTATCTCCTGAAAAGATGCTGACGTCTAGTTCAAGTACCTATGAGTATGACCTTGTTTATAAATGGCCTCATAGATATGGGGCTAAGATGGAGTCATTAGGATGGGCTCTAATCTGACTGGGGGTCTCTAGAACAATAGGGAATTTTGGACAGAGACACACAGAAAATAATCACAACACACACACACACACACACACACACACTGAGAGATCGCACATCAAGCTACCACAAGTCAAGGAAGAGCTGTGCTACAAGAAGCTGGAAGAGACAGAAGAGCTGTGCTACAAGAAGCTGGAAGAGACAAAGGAGGGTTCGTCCCTAGAGCCATGACTTTCAGCTTAGTCCTTCCCGAACCTTGGGCTTCTCTAGCCTCTAGACCTGTGAGGGAGCAAATCCTTCTTCTTTTATGATGCCAGTTATACTAGCCAGAGGAAAATAACGTGGGTAATATTTCAGGTGGAAATAATATAACCATCTGAAAACATGTAATTTTCACTTCTGAGTTATTTAAACTGGTAAGGCATGGGTGTGCTGTGCATTTATAGGATTATTAATGACATACACGCATCTCTCCCTCCCTCCTTAGGTCTCCCCAGAGCACATCTGCTGTTCCCATTTTCTTGGGTGTCATTCACATAGTCAGGACATTCATAAGCATAACAATACACTCACGTGCGCGCGCACACACACACACACTTTCCAATCTCTCAACGAATGTCAATCTACCACCTACATATTTGAAATCTTGACTTTCTCATTTATAAAGTGTTTTGAGGACTGCAGAGATAGCTCAGTGGTTAAGAGGGAGTGTTCCCTGCCTTTGCAGAGGTTCTGGGGTTCTGTTTCCAGCACCTCCATCAGGCAGTTCACAATTGCCTGTAACTCCAGCTCCCGGAGGTCTGATGGCCTGTTCTGGCCTCTGCAGGTACCAGACATACATCTGGGGTCACATACATACATACAGTCACTAACATAAACACTGAAAATAAAAATAAGTCTCTAACAAGATATTTTGAAATCACTGAATATCAGCATTTATAAAGTTGTGCAAGAAGGGATTCTAAATTCTTACCTGTGTACAAATCCCAGGGGTCTTCTTCATTTGCTTTCTATTAATGTCACTCGTCACACACAGTCACATAAGAATGCTTAATGGCACTATGCTTTGCAGAGTGTGTGTCAGTTACTTTTCTTCTTGTCATGGTGATCGAGTATATCAAAGAAGCAGCTTAAGGGAGGAAGACTTTATTCGGGGTCCTAGTTTGAGAGGGTGTGGTCCATGATGGTAAGGATTCAAAGCAGCAGGAGAATGTGGCTAAACCATACATCTCACATCTTAACAGACCAGCAAACAGAGAGAGTCTCAGAAGGACCACTAGTCGACTATCCCTGAAAGCCTGTTACTATTGTTCTGTGCCTTTTAGCTAGACCCCCGTGTCCAAAAGACACCACAGCCTCTCAAAAATGCTCCACTGGCAGAGGACCAAGTGTTCAAACCCATGTGCTTGTGTGTGTGTGCATATGGCGGGGCCACTCCACATTCAAACATAACGGTCATGCACCAGGAACTACACAAAGCTGTTTGCATTGCATTCTCTAACCTGTTGCTGGGTGGCAGCGGGAGGAGTAACAAGAGAGCGCCAATTTCCAGGCCCTAAAGAACATAAAAGATGGATTTGCGATTGGAACAGGATCAACTTCTATTTGTGCTGTAGGCTCCTGAAAAGAACGAAGACTGGCAATTTTATAAGCAGTTGTGATTAATGCCAAATTGCCTCAAGGGGAGTTTCCTGCTAAAATATTATCTCTTGTCTGTTACTTGTCGTTCCTGAAAAACGTATTTCTTTGGTGTCATAAATCTAATTATCCTGTGTACAGAGGTCATTCTCAGCAAAGAAAAACCCGATTTTAATAACACCGAATTTTCTGAGTAGACTCAAGACAGCAAGAATGCATAGATGTTTCGTACCAAGGTTCTGAGACCATGACAGGCACAACTCTTGTGTTGACCCCATATTGTCATGACTGTCTCTGCCAGTCCTGTTCGGAGACTTGAGGGCAGGCAACAGGAGGGACGTGTTAGGGTTTAGAATGAAGTGTCCCCAACCCTTCCTTCCAAGGTTCACATATGGGTTGTCTCTAGTTGATGGTACTATTGGGGGAGGTAAGGCATAGCAGGAAGAAGTAGATAGGTAGGTCATGTCCTTCAGCTCCGAGTCCTGTCCTGACCCCTCATGCTGTTTCCTGGACACTGCGGTGACCACTTTGCTGCTTCCTGTCCTTCCCATGATGAGCAGAGTTGTGGGCCGAAACCTCTGAAGATATGAGCACAAGTAAACCTGCCCGCCTTTCACATTGCTCTGTCATAACAGCGGAAAGCTGACCGCCACTTTTTGCAGTGTCTATGGCAGTGAAGGAAGGGGCAGGGTCACTGTGACGTTACTACGCTAAGGCACATACGGACATACAGAAGGCAGTGTGATTTCAAAAGCAATGTAGATTCGGGGATGGTTTGGCACCTGCAGAGCACATCAAAGACCTCTGCTCTCTGGTAGCCTCGAGTGGAGGAAAGGACTCTGGTTTCGCTCAGTCCTGTCTCTGCTGAAACCCCATGGGTGTCCTGGCTAGGGAGATCGGTTCTGCCTCCTTTGCAGCTCTCCATGGTAGGTGACCAAGTTTGCACTAATGAGATGTAGGTGGAAACCATGCAGGCTCTTCTCAATCTCAAGAGAAAGCATATCTTTGGTTGTGCTGAAATGACGGCGGGGATGCACATGTAATCGTGGGAACAGGAGTTGCTGCCTTGAGCTCAGTAGGAGAGCCACATGTTGAATAGTCACGTGCAGGACAGTCGCCTCAAAACCTGGGTTTTATTTCTCTCATGAAAGCTCCTGCCCTTGGAGTGGGGGCCATTCTTTGTTTCAGCAACTGAGCTCGTGCCCTGATTAGCCCACCCACGTGTCCAGATATTGAGAGGGACCCAACCCACTCACAGCTGTAACTCCTCTGGAATCAAATATTGAACATGGAATGGCTATTTTTTCAAAGTCAACCTACAGCCCAAGACTGTAATGTATTTTCTTCTTTCATATATTCAATTTTGTGCTTCAGATATATTGATGGCTTAAGGTAATCCTGGCCATTATCATGTTGGCTATAGCGATATTTTCCAAACTGCTCTTCAGAAACCTTATATTCATGAGTGCTCCTATGAAAAACCGTGAGAGGGTGATTTAAGATAGTAGGTTTGAAAAAGGCATGGATCAAGTGACGTTAGCCAATTTTTTTCGAGGCACTCAATGAGGATCAGCTACACTTACTTTTTTAGTGGGAAGAATGGCCTGTGATGTGCCCCAGTGTCATTTAGCTGTGAACTCTCTCTTTGAAACACCCAATGATGTTCTGTGGAACCCCATATTTTTCTGACATATGGCTCAGAATAACAGCATTTGGGGTTACAATTGTACCTGATTTACAGGTCTACAAAACACTTCATCCCTATTAAAGATGACTATGCATCTTACACATTTTGTTTTAAAATATAGAAGGAACTTTATTTTCACTTTTGATCTTAGGGAGTATATACATGAGACCAGTAAAAGGCACAGGGTTTTGTAGAAGGGAGCTGATGAAGGTTCTAATTATGATATAACATTGCAATAATGATGTATATTTTCATTTGTTTTATAAGATTTGGGTTATTTTTCAGATTTTTCTGGAAAAGATTCTACTGTAACAAAAAAGTCAATAAACCTTTGCTGGTATTTGTTGAGCAGTGGCAGTTGCTGTATTGGAAAACATCAGCTGTGCTGAGCTGTGGAGGGCAATGACTCTGGATGTGATGGAACTTCCTCTTGGAAGCCACTGAGGGTTTTTGGAGCAAGACAGGAGTAAGGTCAGCATCATTTTTGCCCCTGCTCTTTCATCAGAACAAACATTGGTCCAGGCTGGAGTGGAGGGAGGAAATGTCACCAGATAGGAAGTTTCTAGTCATACAGCATGTGATGGCTGGAAGATGGTTGTGATGGGAAGATGGTTTTGGGTAACTTCCGCACTTCCCATCATCCATATCGACACAGTTGGCATTGCATTCTGAGTAGATCTGACTTGTGACTTTGAAGAACCCCAAAGCAAGAGCAGAAGATCCAAAGTGTCCAAAGGACACTGGAAACTATCTGAGCCAGACCTGGCTTCACCCTGGCTCTTGGCAGCTGTAGCCACAGTATGCTGACAAAGGACACTAGATGAGTGTTGCATCAGCCCTGTGTCACATGAGTCTCCTCTTTGTGTGTGTGGGGGGGCAAGAGGCCAACTTAGGTGTCACTTTGCTGTCCATGTTTTTTTTTCTTTTCCTTTTAAAGTTGGGGTTCTAGGAATGGAACTTGGGTTGAATTCAGATGGTTTGCTTGTGACGAACACTGCCAACGCTGCCACTTCCCCAGCCTGTGCTCTCCTTTCTTGAGTGTACTTGTGGCTGAGGGGTGAATGGTGAAATTGTTATTTGTTTAGCAAGAGTCATTTGTTCTTTAGTTGAATATCCTGTGCTCCTTTAGTGATAGCTGAAGTTTGGAGAGGAGGTTTGCAGCGCCTTGGGGCTACAATCCCTATTTCTCAGGCGTGGATTAGGAATGGAAATTCTCAAAAGGAGCCTAGTAGAGTCTAAGGAGACTTTGCCCTAATGTTTAGCTGTTTTAAGTTCTTGATTTAAATATATTATTTCTGTACACTTACTTGTCTAAGTGCATATACTTTAACCTCAGAAACATGTTTTGACTTTGAGTTGCCTGAAATCTAAACATGGCATCGTGCCAAAATTTGTCAATTAAAAACAAATATATCTCCCATTTTCCTGAGTGTGCCCTAAAACTTTCAGTGTTTTAAAAAATGCTGTATTCTCAAAGAGGAACAAAGCAAAAGAATGGCCTTTTACACAATAGGGTACATTAAGCCTCGTCTGTGCCCTGATCAAGCCCAACCTGTCTCCACCAGTGCTGCCCATTTTTCTGTTAGAAATAGCTCACAATATGTTCAGAAAGATGTTTTTTGAGCATGTCCCTGGGGCAGGGGCCGTGTCCAGATTTTTTGGGCCTGTTTGCTAACACACTTTCCTCTCAAACATCACCGGACAAGGCTGTAGCGTGTTTGTCAGTTGGGACACACTCTCCTGGCCTGGCTGGGACATAGCTCAGTGGAAAGCTGAAGGGGTTCGGTGTGTTTTGCTTGTGCCATTGTGGTTGCCCATGCACGCCATTCTCGTTACCGTGTTTAACTAGCTGGTGATCTCCTCTGTCCACGGATGAGGGGCGCTTCTTCCCAGTGGGGTTTCACTTCATTCTCTAGCTAGTGCTCACAACACTAAGCAGCCTGCAGGAACTTTGTCTCCAGCAGTCTGTGGTTAGGGTTTGTAACGTCGCAGAGAATCCTTTCTTCTTTCCATACTCCATTTCCCAGGTTCAGCCACACATCTAGAGCATCTCTTGTTTTCCTTGTTAAGATTTCCACATGGCCCCATTCCAAGGGATGCTATTTACTGGAAATGTAATGTGAGTTGTGCCTTTAATGACACCGATCTTGATGGCACATACTGGGACCTTTAGAATGACAGAATGTCTCCTCATCCCATGAAGTACAGACACATGTGTTCTCAGCACAGCATGCCCTCACCTCCAGACACCTTTCTTCCTCATTCCCTCTTTCTCACTGTAGCTCCTGGGTGGGACAAGCTTATCAGCCAATAGCACATAGTTACCTAGATACCTGCCTTCTTTAACTAACTTCCTTCTATGTTCACCTGTTAAGTCCTATTAATTAATTGATTAATTTAGTATTTAGCATTTATTTGGTTATTTATTTAGTATTTATTGAGCATCTACTATGGACAGTGTATAGAAGTACATAGAAGAAACACATAGAAAACTTTCAATTATCTTGGTTTGGGTAGATTAATCTTTGGGAAAACCTCAGCATGAAATTGCATCTTTCATATAATTTTGTTCTTCCTATCACTTTGTGCAAAACTTTTTACATTATTACTTTTTCCCCTCGATTGCATCATGTTATAGTTGCTTATTTTATCTGGCCAACCCCCCCACCAATGTTCTGAGTGCATGAACATTATTTATTTTCTTCCACTAGAACTGCTCAGTGCATTGAAGCATGTAGGTGAGAGTAGAATGGGATCCATTGGGATCTCAACTCTACTTCCTAGTTGTTAAGTTAAACTTGAAACCTGGCTTTCCAGTTTATGTATTAGGGATAAGAGCACCCAACTAGGTCAACTCAGCATAGTCTATTCTTTGCTTTTCCTCTTTCCTTGGACTTTAACTGAGAACACATTTTTGTACAGTGCCATCCCTTACATGTCTTATGACCATGGGCGTAACTTACATGTCATATGACCACAAGCATCTCTTACATGTCATATGACCACGAGTGTCCCTTACATGTCACATGATCATGAGCATCCCTTACATATTATATGTATATTGACACATGCTTCTATCAATAGTTTGGTCTTCCCCTCCTTCTTGGACTTCTCACCTAGTAGGAACTTGCAAATGATTATTGTTGCCCATGGGCTCTATCAATGAACGTCATTTTGGGTAGGCACAGGTACTGAACAGGGGTTTTGTGGGGTAGGTACATTGTCTTAGAGAGTGCTCTGTTGCTGTGAAGAGATACCATGACCACAGCAACTCTTATAAAGGCTGACAGTTCAGAGGTTCAGAGCATTGTTATCGTGGTGGGAAGCATGGTGGCATGCAGACAGACATGGTTCTGGAGAAGGAACTGAGAGTTCTACATCATGATCCACAAACAGCAGAAGGAGATTGTGTGCTGAGCATAGTTTGAGTGTATATGAGACTTCAAAGGCCACCCACACTCTGACACACTTCCTCCAACAAGGCCACACCTCCTAATAGTGCCACTTCCTATGACACAAGCATCCAAACACACAAGTCTATGGGGGTCATATTCAAACTACTAAAGCATGGTACTGGACAGGGGTATCGTGGGATAGGGATGGGTACTGCACAAAGGTATCATGGGATAAGGGATGGGTACTGGACAAGGGTATCATGTGGGTAGGGATGGGTACTGGTCAAGGGTATCATGTGGGTAGGGATGGATACTGGTCAAGGGTATTGTGGAGTAGGTATGGGTACCAGAGAAGGGTATCATGGGATAGGTATAGATGCTGAACAAGGGTATCATGGGGTTAGTATGGGTACTGGACAAGGGTATTGTGGGGTAGGTATGGATACTGGACAAGGGTATCATGGGGTAGATATGGCTACTGAACTGTCGGTGTGGGTACTGGACAAGGGTATCATGGGATAGGGATGGGTACCAGACAAAGGTATCATAGGGTGTCTTTGCTTGGCTATGCCACTTCTGTTGATTGGTTGCTGAGAGACAGTAAGGTCTCCCCGAAGCAGCCATTATAGATGCTATCACTTGCTGCCTTGACAGTCACTTCTGTACTCTATAAAAAATGGAGTAATGTTTTGAAAATCAAGTCATGCAGGATTTTTTCCAGTCCAAAAAAAATCTAAGCAACAGAATAAAGTTATTATTCATTCCATGTTGTGTTAATTCTTCTTGCCAAAGGGGAAAAATGAATTTTTAAGAAATTCCAGGAAGACTATCTAGAGACCTAAAAATAAAAAATCCTGGTTTATTTTAAGCTTGTCAACAGGGGTGACAAGTGCAAGAATTGTGGCCCAGGAGTGCGGGAAGCACCTCATAAATTCTGTTTCCCATGATGCTTTATCTTGCCTGTCACTTTCCCTAAAATGGAAATAATTTTTAATATTACAGAGAAAGGTGGGAAAGCTGCGTTTTCATTTGCAAAGTGGCAACGTGGTGAGTGGAGGCTCGCAGGGATGCTGGACTGTTTCAGCAGATGGACTAAAGGTCGGAGGCAGTGGGATGGCCATCAGCATGCACCCGGGCCTGCCACGACCCTTGTTCTTTTGGGGTCTCCAGAAGGGGACAGTGGGTCCTGATTGGAAGTGTTCTAACTTTCCTTTCTTGCTCAGCTTATGCACTATCCAAAGGTCTAGTTCTTTTCAGTCAGATTAGGGGAGACAATGTCCATAAGGACTGGGGGCTTCTATGTCTGTTAGCAGCATATTTAGTCTGGGCTAGGGGATCAGGCCAGGATTAGAGTATATTCACATATGTAGAGCTGGCCTAGTCTCTGAGGCTGAGGGCAGGGAGTGGACCAAATAGTTCATCTGTTTAGATTCTGGCTTGCCTCGTACTGGGAACCAAAAGTCAAAAATGGCATCTACCCTCCTCAGGGGGACTCTGAATTGAAAGCAGCTGCATGCCTGTGTGAGCTAACAACACCATGAACTAGCAAAGCTGCACCGAAAAGGAGACTAGTCGGATAAATAACATTTTTTGACTTAAATTTTATGTCTGTAAATCTCATAGAAAAGATTAACTTATAATTTAAGTGCAATTAGAGATAGAAATCGTTGGCTATTACCAAGGCCTTGTTTTTGATAGCTTGGCCAGCGCCAAGCACATACAGAGAAGTTTCTGTGGTGAAAATAAAGGGAAGTGTGAACGCTGACTCCTGCTTTGCTGCGTACATGTTCTCCTTGGAAAGGCTAAGAGCAGATGTCAAAGCAAAGAGCCAGAGAGACAGGAGAGCAAGGCACACATAACCAAAAGGAGCCTTTGTTTGTGACCAACCTTGGGAAGTCCTTGGTTTAGAGTAAGCCTTTAAAGCTCACCGACCGCTGTGATTGAGAGGAGTGTCATTGCTGTTACTGGGAACCTGGTGTGGTCTGTAAATGAAGGCTGCTTGTTCGTTCCCAGATGCCCAGACCCAAATAACCACACAGGAACTATATTAATTACAACACTGCTTGGTCAATGACTCAGGCATATTACTAGCTAGCTCTTACATCTTGAATTAACCCATTTCTATTAATCTGTGTATCACCATGAGGCTGTGGCCTACCGGTAAGGTTCCTAAGGTTCCGGCATGCCTTTCTCCTTTGACAGCTACATGGTATCTCTGACTCTGCCTACTCTCTCTCTCTCTCTCTCTCTCTCTCTCTCTCTCTCTCTCTCTTTCTTTCTCATCTCTTCTAGTCTGGCTATATTTTGCTAAACCATTGGCCAAAACAGCTTTATTATCAACCAATGGTAATAAAACATTTTCACAGCATACAGAGGGGAATTCTATACCAGTGGCCCTGTCAGATGACCCCTGGCCAGTCATAGCAGGTCCATGGATCACAGCACAAGCCTGCTGTAAGAAAGAAGAAAGATACAACCCAATTGTGTTGTCGTCTGCTTAAGGGTAAGCCTAGGTTTGCTGGGTGGTGGAACATGGTGGGTACAGCCATGTTGTCAACAGCTCAGAGGGAAAGCAGACAGGAGCCCTGTCAACATGAACTTCACCCCAGGAGACTGCTGGATATCTGTCTTGGTGCTATCTGTATTTGACAGATGGCTTCTTTCTAGTCAGGCCATCTCAGGCAATTAAAAGGCTTTGCTGGAAATGTTGGCGACAGCTTAGAGGTCAGAGGACAGTTGAGGAAACACAGATACACACAACCTTCAGAGCGTCAGTATTAAGTGCAAAATCATTACGACTGGTGGAAAAAAGAAAAGCAAACTATTATCCAACTGGAAGAGAAAGGTCTAGCAACTTAGCATTTTAGTCTATCAAAAATTGTTAAAACTTTTAAGTGCCAGCACTTACTGAGGATGAGTGAAAAGGCTGTCATTTAAAATGGAATATTTATAACCCATAGTGTAATTTAACAGATTTTTGAACAAACAGAATATGTCATTTTGAAATTTGATTAAATATATAACTTAGAAATGAATTCAGCTGAGCGTTTCTAGGAGAATGGGACTGGGGTCTGCTGTTTGAGACTTGAGGGTACATTTCAACATCTCTGCTTCCGCCAGGAGTCACTTAAAGCCTTCAAAATTACAGGTGCAAAACAAGATCGCTGTCACTTCAGTGGCGACAATTACTACCTCGATGCTAGATTCATGCGCCTGAAGGTAAAGTGAGCTGGGGCGTAAGGAATGCTTGTCTGGCTTCTCAAGAATGGCTGTTCTAGGCCCTGATCTTGTCCTGTGGACTCAGCACAGGAACACCTGGAGTGAAAGCTGAGCATGGAGTAACACAGCAGAGCGCCGGGGGTCCTGAGCACTGAGTAACACAGCAGAACGCCGGAGGGTCCTGAGTAACACAGCAGAGCGCCGGGCAGTGCTGAGTACCGAGTAACACACCAAAGTGCTGGGCGGTGCTGGCGGTGCTGAGCACCAAGTAACACACCAGAGCGCCGGGGGGTCCTGAGCACTGAGTACCACACTAGAGCGCTGGCGGTGCTGAGTACTGAGTAACTCAGGAGAGTGCTTGAGGGGGGGGGTCCTGAGCACCGAGTAACACACCACCAGAGCGCCGGGGGTCGTGAGCACCAAGTAACACAGCAGAAAGCCAAGTAGGCAGAAAAGGCCCTAGAGGAAAACTCAGGTGATTTTTCTCCACTCTCATTTGATTAGTTGCAAATTTATTTAAAATTTTTATATTTACTTATTATTTTTAGGGTGTGACATGCTTGTGTGCATATCTGTGTGTGTGCAGGTGAGCATACATGTGTGTGCATGTCAAAGCAGAAGTTGATGTCTGCTGACTTCTTGCTAGTCACCTTCCTTGTTGAGGCAGGGTCTCTCGCTGGACAGAGAACTCTCTGGTTGTCTAGACTAACTATCTGGTCAGAAAGGCCCGGGGATCCTCCTGTTGGCAGTTCCCTAGTGCTGGAGGACAGGTACACGCCACCATGCCTGGCTCTTTACAGGGATGTGCAGGACCAGAACTCAGGGCCTCGTGTTTGTGCAGCAAGCACTGGACTGACCAAGCCCTCTCCCCAGCCACCAAGTTATTTACCTTTATTATTGGTTGCAGTCACAAAATCTTGAATTGTTATGGCAGGAATGGATCCAAGCATTTTGGAACAATAATATTTATGCTGCTTATACCGCAGCTTTGGTTTTGTTGTTGGACTATAAAACCGTGTTCTGCCTCCAGCCTCTCTCACATCTGTGCATCTGTGCCACTTAGATCTTCATCTGTATCCACATGCTTGCTACAAACATCAGTGACTTAGAGTGCAGCTCTGTCCATTTCAGGAATTCATTGTTCTATGTTAATACCTCCACGCTAGTCTCTGTCCTAGGGGCTGGTTTTACACTGATGAAGCGACTCTTGACCCGAGCCTTCATCTGTCAACGCGGGCGGGGCATTTTCCACTTGAGAAGATCGTTTTGTTAGATTTCTTCCCGTTTGAGAAGATGATTATGCATGCGTTCATTTCTAGCCATGATGCGGATAATCTGAAACCATTTTAGTACGGAAAGTGAAGGCTTCCATTTTAATTGACAAGACTCGGTACCGTCAAGCATATTGATTTAAGGGTTAGCACCTGTGCTGTACCATGTCCTTTGGAGTCACCGTTTGTTAGGCAAAAGAGAAGGTTATTGTAATGAGTCTGTAACCTTGAGTCTTTCGAGACAATTATACTCCTGCTGCATTGATTATCATAAATGCCCTTTGAGTGCACTGCTTCTGTCACAGTTATGAACATTTCCTAACAAATCAGCTTACAGAGAGGCAAAGCTGGGGCTGGAAAGTGGGCCCAGTGGTCAAAGCCCCTGGTTTCTAAGTGTGAGGACTCGGGCTTGGATCCTAGCACCCCCAGAAAAAGCCAGGCATGGTCACATGTGTGCACTGTCATGGGAGTAGAGCTGGGGGGGTCACCAGTCTAAGTCTAGGTTCAGTGAGAAACCCGGGCTCAAGTGAATACAGTGGAGAATAAAAGAGCAGACCACCCGTGTCCTCCTCTAGCCTCCATATGTGTGCACACGGGTGTGTGCACACACTCATCTGCTCACAGAAAATACACACACACACACACACATGCACACATACAAAATTCCTTTGCTTACTGTCCTTGGCCTGGCCATCCTCGGTATTTTTTTTGTCTGTTTTTCTGTGTTAAAGTGCATGAGAAAGATGCACGGCTATGGACATTCTTAGTTACACTTACCAGTTACTGTCTCTTCCTGGGAACTCTTAACTATTGAGTGATTTGTCTCAAGTGAGCTTCCAACAATGGATTTATTATGGCTGACATGCAGACTAAAGATAATATTAAATACAGGGAGATCCATTGCTGCATTGGATAAAATTCTTCCAGAAATACAATACTATGATGAAAGGCATTCTTATGGAAATTAGTTATGTCGTTATCTGTTCAATATCGGTTTTAAGTGAGGAGAGAGCTAATGCTACAGTGTCATTCATTTTTGAAATTTGCACGTTAAGAAAAATAGATAATACCTTTCCCCAGGTAGTGACCCATCCACAAGCCTGTGATGAGGGATTGTGATGAAAATGACTCTTAGCTGGATCTGAAAGGGAGAATTATGATTCAGAACTTTAAGAAAAGTCCTGAAAATCAAAGACAAAAGCATGTCATTCACAGGGCTCCTTGAGCTACCTGGGAAGCCACAGACAGCACCTCTCTCTTGCTCCACCATAGCTGCTTTGTATAGTCATCATGGTCCCTTTGTGTAGACCTGAAATGCCCAAGCACTGCCTCGGTGGTGGAGAGGTCCTCGGATACGCATTTCCTTCCTGCCAGCCATGATCTCTCACTTGCATTTGAACTTGCTTTCTGGGTGTTATTTCCTCGGTGTTGTCGGCAAAGTTACCCCTTCCTGGCAGGTAACAGAATTAGTCCTGAAGTTTTATTGCCTTTTCTGATTTTGTATTTGAATCATCCTGTGTACTTCAGCCTTAGAAACCTTAATTGTATGCAGTTTTTGTACCTTTTCTACTTCCTTCCACCATTTACCACAAAAGTAGTTAGTGTTTCTACATCTGCATTGTTTTAAGGCTCATTGCCCTAATGGCCTCTGTGTTCCACGATCGCCGATATGTCTTCTCGTTCCCCACTAAGTCCACTGCTACCCAGTGGGTGTGGAGAAGGCAACAAGTGTGGCAGATAATTATTTATTCTCCAGAGCGCTTCCAGCTAGAAGAACACAGGAGTTTAATATAAGAGCCCAGACATCTTCCTCTTTTTTTTCCTCCACAACTCACCTTCTACAGATCAAAATAGATTAAGTGCAAAATATCCCAGGGGATTAAATCACATCCTTGAATTTTTATTGAGCCAGGCAGTGGTACCAGCCTCAAACATGCCCAGTTTCTAGGAACCGTGTGATGTAAAATTGCAGTGAAGCACAAAAGATGTGTAAATAAACATGGAAACATGGTTTTCAATCTCTCCCAAACCCCAATCCCGGAACTTATCTGTACATTGCATCCTTCCCAAAATAATAATAATACAAAATAAAAACAAAACCAAAAAGTTTTAAAAAGAAAAAAAAATCTCTGATTAAATCATGTTTATTTTGAGGCAGACCCAGCTTTCTCAGCATTTCTTTCTGTCTCCCCCTACTTTGACTCTCTCTCTTCTCCCCACCCCCCTACATTCTTGACATTTGGTGGATATAGACGACCCTTTCTATATCCAGGTTCTTCATCATTAGATTAACTACACATCAAAAATATCCAGAAAAATATTCTATCAGCTCTTAACGTGAGACATCTTTTCCTTGCCATTGTTCCCTAAGCCGAGTAACCTCAATCCATGTGCCCTTTACAGTGTATATGGTATTGTAAGTAGTCTAGAGATGTTAAACATATGTGCAGATTCCCGTGGGGGATGGAACATGCTATCCCACTTGTGAAAGGGACTTTCTACCTGTGGATTTGGTAAATGAGTAGTGTGCTAGAACCAAGTCCCATACAGCAAGGGTCAGTTGTATCTCATTCTCAAGAGTGCAGCAGCTTCCCTCTGCCCTAGAGCTTCTTCCTGCCCATTAGCTAAGCTGCCGGTTAGTATTCCAGAGGGCTATTAGCTTCTTTACATCCAAAGAGCACAGCCTGCTATATTTCAACTATCTTGCCATTGACCTCCGCTTGACATGGCTTTTCCTGTACTCATGCAATCTTCTCCTGTCCCTCCATAATATAACTGTCTCAACAGTCCTTGTCAGTGTTAAGATCATGGTAATTCTCCTTTGACATTTATCCGGTTTGCTTAGAAAGCCTTTCCATTCTATTGCCTCCTCTGCCTTCTCTCTCTCTATTTCCCGTCTCTCCCCTTCCCCTTCCGTCTTCCCTTCCTCCTGTAGCTTGTCCTCTCTACTTCATTTAAGCCCATTTTAAAGTGACACGTAGTAGCTCATGCCTGGTGTCACCACAGTCCGTAGACTGAGGTAGGGGAAAAATGGCAAGTCTGAAGCCTTCCTGATCTACATATATAGCCAGGTCTACAGAGGGTCAACAAAACAAAAATTTCAAAAATAAAAGAAAAAAATCTTGCTTCTGTCACACTCCTCTAACTTATTTTAGTGCCAGCCTAGAATCTGGAGCATTTGTTTATATTTCATCTTTTGTAAAGTAAATGCATATTGTGTTAGTGTATCTGTTTAGGCAACAAATAAAGTAGATCATAAAATGATACAAAAATAAATTACAAACCTCAAATTTTTCTCTTATACCTTTAACATTTAATTTTTAAGTATTTATAGAATGTTCTCCATAATTCAGCTCTATTGGTAAAGTTCTTTACCAATAAAGAGTCCACTTGAGTCAATCCTCTTATAATCTGGGTCTTCCTATCCATTTCAGTTGTCATGTGACTCTGTTGGTGAGTTGACAGAGGTTTCTCTCCTGCCCAGTACCACAGTCCCAAAGAAACACACAGAGGTCTACATTAATCATAAACTAGTTGGCCTATTAGCTCAGGCTTCTTATTAACTAGTTCTTACATCTTAAATTAGCCCATAATTCTTGTCTGTGTTAGCCACGTGGTTTGGTACCTTTATCAGTGAGGCGTTCTCATCTTGCTTCCTCTGCGGCTGGGCCACAACTACAGACTGTGTCTTTCCTCTTTCCAGAATTCTCCTGTTCTTGCCACCTTGCCTCTACTTCCTTTCTGGCTACTGGCCAATCAGCGTTTTATTAAAATACAAGTAACAAATCTTTATAGGGTACAAGATCATTGTTCCACAGCATTGATGTCTACCTAGTTTCTAGACTCCTATATCATTGTCATAGTAATACATAATGATTACCAGAGGCCACTTAATTTCTACATAGGAGACACATTTATATGTACTGGTTTTAAAATATAAGATTAAGTAGAAGAGGAAATAAAATCCCCAAATGAGTATATAAATTGTCCAACCTCATGAATTCATTAAGAGTCAGAGTAGGCTTTTATTTTTCAGCAACCCTCTCCTGAAATTGAATTTCCATTATCCTATATTCTATGATTGCTAATGCCAGATACCAAGTCATATAATATTCAAATTATGTGGATTATAACCCATTCTTTCAGGCTAATTTTTATCATGTTTTCAGTTTGCCACTGTACTTACAGGTTTGTATTCTTCAGTATTTGAGAAATAATCATTACATATCTGTTTATAATTTATTAACAAAAAGTATTTGTCAAGACAGGAGCAGGAACACAGAGTTTCCAGTCCTGGTGGCTTCATTACAAGGTGATGTTTCCTACTCATCGCACTAAGTACAGTGTTGCTATGCGAGGTTTTCTTAGGCATAGTGGTGGCCAATTTGGTATAAATTTCTCTCTCTCTGTGTGTGTGTGTGTGTATACACACGTTTGTGCAGAGGGGTTTGGATGAGTTGGTAGCTGTGAGGGAAGTCAATATAATCTGCAAGAAACAGGGAAGGAAGGCATAAAAGAGAATCGTGACTACCTACTTTTTTTCAGGATTCCATTACCATTTTCTTCATTAATTAGTCTATACTTTTTGGTTGATTAGAATAGACCTCAAATCACAAGGTTTCTTTTGTTTTCTTCCATTTTTTGAAAAACAAAGTTATCAGCCAACAAGTCACTAATCAAAACTGTCAACTTCTCTACAGTTGGCATGGTAAGGTGTATTGCTGATATCTAGATGACAAAGACCCTTTATAACAACTACATCTTTATGATCTGACAGAAACATCCAGTTTGTTGTGGTCCCTGTAGATGTGGTCCATAAACAAACAACAAATGTGTATAGGACAGACCTGACACACAGCACATTTTGTGAATACGCCCCCTGATGTGTTAGATCCTGTATCTTCTATTGGTCAAATGATATGAACTCAATAATGAAGCAAGAGAATCTTCAAATATTGTAGAGATATCGAATCCTCATTTTAACCTCTTATCTCCTTTCTCCTACATAGAACATACACGAAACACATGTACAGAAGATTGCAGACTAGTGGTACCTTTGATATTTTAGGGCATTCTGAAGTCCTCCTTGCCAAAATTCAATTCAGGATAAAAGGATCACACAGATATTGTGCCATGTAGCCCTGGGTAGTATGTAATTTAAAAATAGGCGATCTTTACTTCAAACTTGGAAGAAGTATTGATTGAAGCTGAGAGCAAGGGCTTTTTGTCTCTGATTTATCTAAATGGTCTGCCTGAAAGGCTGCAAGTAGCTTTTGCTCCCTTAGTCCTATAAAGGTGAGACAGCTGGTAAAAGAAGAGAACAATAGTATGATCAGCTTTCTATTGCTGTGGCAAAGTGCCTGAATCAATTAACTTATAAAGAGAAGGTATGGTCACTGATTTGGAGCCTGTGATGAAGCACCTCTTCATGGTGGACCCATGGAAAACCCACCTCAAAGTTAGGGAAGAAGAAAGGAGAGAGGAGAAGGCTCCACAATCCTTCTTGAGGACATGCCATCAAATAACATAGAGAATCTCCCAGGAGGCTCTATCTGTTAAAACTTCTTCCACCCCCAGCAGTGATACCCCTAAAATCTGAGTCTGAACTATGTGGAGCTTCAGGAGAGACTTAAGACAGAAGCTGTAAAAGCTGGTATCTTTGTAGATACCATTCCAGGATTATATAGAGTTTGACAATGGACATTTGCTTTCAGGTCATGCTAGGTGCTGGTATCTTGGCTGTCATTGCTCCAAAGCCATGCTATTTATGACTCACTTGTAGTCGTGTGTGTGTGTGTGTGTGTGTGTGTGTGTGTGTGTCAGACAGGGTTTCTCTGTAGTTTTGGAGCCTATCCTGGAACTAGCTCTTGCAGACCAGGCTGGTCTCGAACTCACAGAGATCCTCTTGCCTCTGCCTCCCAAATTCTGGGATTAAAGGCATGAGCCACCACCTCCCAGCTCTTTCACTTGTAGTCTTTCTTAGTTCAAATTATCATTTGCTCTCTGTTAAAAAGAACCAGAATCACTTTCTTTACCCTTCAGAAACCTAGGAGATCCCCCGTCTTGCACTATTGAAAAAGGTGGTGTTAAGCATGGGGCTGACCTGATGGCCACAAAGGAGTCAAGATAGAGCAGAATTTCTATTCTCAGCTTTGTTGACCCAGTTCATATATCTTGTTAAACCTTACAGTGTGTGTATACATTAGCACTATATAAACCTTATATATGCTGTAGAATATATATATGTGTACGTGTATATATATGAATACTCAGTGGGTATTTTGTTATTAAAGTTGTGAAATGAGAAAATTCCTCAGCGTAGTCAGTATTTGGTTCACCCTCACTCTGGAGGGCAAGATGAAAAGGACTTACCAGTCATCCCTGAAAGTCTCCTAGCCCTCAGCCCCCTCTAAGACTTTGATGCTAATTAACCCCATCAGTAATTTGAAGAAGTATTTCTTCTAGCTTCTTGAAAAACTGATGTGTTCAGAAGTCAAACTAAGGTCAAACACATTAGCAACTCTTTAAAAGAGAAAGTTGTCATAGTGCTTCTGCCCTTATCAAATTCCCCAAGTAAATTTCTATTTGGATTAGGCTTGTCAGTTTTGTGGTATTTACAGTGTCATGTTTCCGTAGACAAGTTTATAATTTCTGGTCTTGAGGCACCAGAGTAGAAAGAGTTATTTTAATGATAATATTTCTCATTTTGCTAGAATGTTGCCAGTTTTCAGATGTTTGTTTTAGTTAAAATAGTTCTTAGGAGTGGGCTGGTTCTGTTACTGCTTGGCAGGAATTGGAGCTGGCTAGTGTTCTCTGTTTAAAATGCTTTGAGTACTATTTGCCTGTCATTTGGATTTTGTTGACCAAAGTCTCAATATACATGAAATGCATTGACTTGGCAAATCTTGTGACTGGTCATATCAACTGTCACCCTAAGAGAAAAGGCTAAGAAGAATCTGGATGAAAATGTTCTGAATCTGCCGGGTGATGGTGGTACACACTTTTAATCCCAGCGCTGGGGAGGTAGAGGCAGGGACAGATGGATCTCTGTGAGTTCAAGGTCAGCTTGGTCTACAGAGCGAGTTCCAGTACAGCCAGGACCGTTATATAGAGAAACCCTGTCTCAGAAAACAAAAACAAAACAAAACAAAAAGTCCTAAGTCATGATGGAACACTTAGTGATCTCTAAAAGCTGACTGAAGTGTGATCTGTCTGGCTTTATTTTTAAATTTTAAAAAAAGTATTTTAAACACTGTTTCAGTAGTATTTTGGTTTGGGGTAGCTGTTTTTACTTCTTGGCGACCAGGAAGTGCTGTTGAGAAACTAGCTTTGTAGGTATTGGCATATCTAACTTCTTATATTTTTGAGTTCTTATGGGGTCAATTATTCTTATGTTAACTCTTATCCCTAAGGTATATAGAAATTCTGTTAGGGCAATAATATAATAACTAGCACACAGTTGAAGTACTTTTGCCTGCTGTGTTATATTGGTTAATGAGCGACTGTCATTAGGATAGAACTCAAAGTTATGAATGAATCTTTTATGCCACCTCCATCAGTTGTATCACGAGCAGTGTAATGCATAAAGCTGCTGGTATTGTTGGCAAACCTGGAAGAGCAGCAGAGAAAGCTAGTCTGAAACACAGACCCAGCTTCTCTCTAACTGTTGCCATTATACCATGCTTACCTCTGCTTGGTTCTTAGTGTGTGTAAACACAGTTTTCATTTATGTGAAAGCTGACTAGTCTGGATAGCATGAAGACAGAGTCTAATGAAGGGACGCTCAGGGATGATTTAGAAGTTGTAAAGCTTCTGCCATATTTAGGCTCTGACTTTCCAAGCAGCCTCAGCTTAATGTCTGGTTTATTGATTTTTGTTCTCATTCTGACACCAAATGGTTTCTAATGGTTGTGTTCTAGGCATTTGTCTAGGGTGAGATGTGACTTAATACTGCCCAGATGTAAGGACACATCTGTTTTGATTCCTAAGTCACCAGTGGTGTTTCCGAGCATCTGGATTAAAAAAAAAAAAAACAACTCTCTCTCTCCAGTTAGTTTGAACATCAAAAAGCCAAGAGACCATCAGAAGAGGATTCGAGCATGAGACAAGTTACTTGGAGAGGCATGGCCAATGTTGAGATTTCTTACAGGGTGGTCAGTGTGAGCTGTCAGAAATTCTTAAGAAAAAAAGCAGAAAATATGAAGGTAATGAAGTGATACACACACACACATATGTATATATGTAATATCATACTTTTATGATTTATAAATATTTCTATAAGAGCTATTTTAAACAAAAAGCTTCTATTATACAATCAAAACATGTTGGCTGACCATATAGATTGTTGTAAGATATATTATTGGCAAACAATTTTTCAAAAATTGATATTGAGTTGTTTACCAGAAAATAACTTGTTTAAAATCGGAAATATCTACACATCAGTAATGCAGTAACTTGGAGACGTACTAAGTACTCCAGTACTACTATTAATTACAACTTTCATTACAGTTGAAGTCAGTGGACAGATAATGAGAATTTACTGACTAATGTAAAATATGGAGGCCGTTGAATTCCATGACCCTAAAACATTTCAACTTCACTCTGAATGTTGAAGAAGCCCCTGAAGGAGGGAGGAATGCTGGTAGATTTTCCCTTTAAGAAGATTGCCTTGGTGGGGAAAGGATGCGTAGGAAGAAAGGAAGGGTGCCACAGAGACTAGAAGTCCAGCCAAGAGACTGGTTCAGCATTTGGAGCTAGAGAGAATGAGACAGACTTGGCAATGCAGGAGGTGAATATAGAGGTTGCTGGAAAAGTAAAAATGTTGGCCCTGTCTAGACCACCCACAGCCAAAGTGCGTTTTAATAAGGACCCCGGGACCATCTATGAGCACAGACTGAAAGCGCCTCAGCTAATGGAGGGGAATAGAGAGCTTGTCTAGAACGGGGGGGGGGGAGATGTCTGGCTGGAGCTGCAGATGCTATACTTGGGGTCTTTGGTAGAGATGATACTAATAAAAGATGATGCCCAGAGGCCCTGAGCTTTATCTCAGACGCTGGACATAAAGCAGGGGAGCTAGGGTCCTGTATCTATTTTTAAAAGCAGAGGAGGAAAGTATGTGTTTTATCTGACTGCCCTCCACCCGACAAATCTAATGTGCTTCTAGCCTGCATATATGCCAGTGTGTAGGGGGGTTGTAACAAGTGTTATCTCCTTCTATTCTCTTAGTTCTTCATTGTTTCCTTTCCAATCAGCAAATTGCATTTTAAGCAGTCTTGGGTAGGCAGGAACTAATGATATAATTTAGAAGTGTAAATGTTCTCATTACCCCCCTACCGTCTACCGTGTTTGTCTTTGGAGTTTTTCTTTTTGAGCAGTTGGCAATCCTTTCGCATTACCATAACGGTAGGGTTCCTTTAAGTCCATGTCCAGAAAGTGTTTTGTTTGGGAATCATGTAGGGAGATGAGAAGTTTATAAAAAACCAGATCTTCTAAAATGTCAGGCATAGTCTTATTTTCAATATAAAAGACAAAAATTACCATCCTGTGGTATGTCTTAAATTAATATGATAGCGCATGGGCTGACGGAAGAGGTTTAGTGTGCTATGTTGGACAGCAGTATTGAAACGGCTCCTTCCTGTGCTGGCACTTCGGGTGTTTGCTTTGTGTTTTGACTGTTGTCTTTGGGATTGTAATTTACTTAGGTAGGCTCATCACAGTCAATTAAATTCAACATCCAGTTTTCATCAAGGTTTTCCTTTTTTATCCAATTTTACTGGGCAGGGAATTGAGGCTTAGACAGGTCAAGTGCCTTGGCCAAGGTCATCTAGTGTGTTAATGTCTTCGCACAGATGAGTTTTCCCTTAGTCTCTGTTGATTCCTGCATTATGCATTCATCTGTCTGTTAATTAGCACCTCTTCATCCGTGTTGCTCAGCTTGTGAACTGGCTGTTCAAGGGCTCTCAGCACCCAGTGGGGTTTATGGGAAATCTGTAGGCTCATGAATTACCTTTTATCTGGAAAATGAGAAACATATAGAGATCAATTATGATAATTTCTGGTGTGCCGGAAGGGGGCCTCAAGGGACTTTGTTAACCCTTGCCAGTAAAACCAACAAGGAGCTGCTTGGACCCTTGCATGGAGCTGGATGATAAGTCATACACTGTCTGGTATTTGAAGCTGGCATGGTAGAAGGTGGGGAGGCCTGCAAATGAATTTCTTCATTCCAGGGGCATGAAGTCTGCCAGGACACAAATTTTCTGCATTCATTTCCAAGCCTGCTGGAAGTGTGGCATAGCTGTTATGCTGATGTCGGGGGGGGCATCGTCCACAGATATAAACACAAGCTCACAGGAATCCAGCTAAGAGATGATTCCAGAAGGATTAGACAACTGGACTCTGTGATTAGCCCTCTTCTTCTTGACCGGTCTAGAATTTGATAGAATGCAAAACACCTAGAAGATTCCTTGACTGTAATTTGATTGATGAAAGTAAGTTACATACTGTGAACATAATGACAGGTACACTGTAATTATATAACTTTTGAGGAATGAAATCATCTAAAACCATACTCAGACTATATTTTTATTTTTTGCCACCCTAGGGAAACTGTTTCCCCCATAGTAAATTACTTTTGTTTTATGAAGACATCTTTTTTTTTTTTAAATTCTTGGTTTCTCCTTTAGTGAAAAACCGCTTTTTATTTTAAATCTTTGTTTTTACAATGTCTCTTCCTCCCTTCCCTCATCACCACTCGCCTATCAGCGTGACTGGGAAGAAGCTGGCAAAGTTAATGCAGAGACCTCAGTAAGCCAGTTAATCACCTAGCTCATCACAGGGCCAGGGCTGCCATGTGGGCCAAAAGGGAAAGGCATGATTTCAAAGGATGCCTTACAAAGATTCTCAAACAAAGGCCAGCATTTAGTGAGCTGTTAAGAGAAAGAGAAATCCCCAGGAAGGAGAAATGGACAGCCTTTATCTTGCCAGAAGGGCAAATGGTAAAATACAGTGTCAGCCCAGGCACCGTTTATGTCAGTTTGAGCGACTAAAGGCCAATTTGGCACAGCGTGTGTTTGGATCATCCGCTGTAAAATGCATGACCTTGTTTCCTGCTTCTGATTTATGGTGCTGTGCTTTGGGTTTTTTCTTTTTATTCCTGGAAGAAAAAAATCTCAATCGTTGGTAGAAAAATAGCAACCTTGTAGTAGGTGCAGAAGTTCGTGGACAGGTCGCTTCTTGAAGGCAACAGGGACGCACTGACATAGCTATGTGAGTGGAAGTGCCAGGGACAGAAATAGCATGAAGTGTAAAACAGAATGAGATTCTTCACTGGGTCAAATGGACAGAGCTGTCAGAGGTACTCCACTTCGAGGGGATTTGGGTCTCATCAGGATCAAAGAGGACCAGAGGAGCAGCGAGGGAGCAGACGGTTCTAAAGAGTATGTGGGTTTGAGCTGGTCGCTATTTATCGATCTGATCTATTCCTGTAAATGCCTAGAAAGCTCAAGGGCTCTCACAGGTTCTTTGAGCTTTTTTCTGCTATGTGACATTACATGGGCAGTAGCAGTTTCTGATCACGGGCACTTTGTCATTTTCCTCGGGATTCTGGAGGGTTGGAGTTAAAAAGTTTACATCAATCACCATGTCCTTGCCTGACTTCTTCAGCTTTGGGAGTATACCTTTCTCTTCCTGTGCAAGCTCAGAAATGCATTTACATTTTAATTCTGCAATTTACTGCCCCTTCCCTGCCCCTGTTTTTTGAGTGCTCTTGAGGGTGGCAGGTGCCTTTTCTTTCTGTCTCATCCCTCGGCACCCAGTTAACCTTGACTGAATAATGATGAGCCACACAGGCAGGCTGTGGGGCTGGCATTTCTTTGCTAAATCTTATTTTTGCACCTAGCCTGGTGTTCTTGAGATTGCTGCAGTTTTCCTTTGTAACTAAGTGAGACTAACAGCTTGCTTCTCAGGGCAGGTGTACACGTGATGCCCTGTGCACTTGAGGGTACCTTCTTCTCTGCAGTGTAGATCAACCAAAGCCCAAGAAAATAGACTCCGAGGCCTCGGCCTTCTGATCTTCAGGTACAGGGAATGGTTAGGACCTTCCTTCTGTGCTTTCAGAAATAGCCCTGGCAGTTAGAGCTTTTCCATTTGTGTTTTGCTTCTCTACCCTTCTGGTTCATCATTCCTAAGCAGGGAACTAAGAAAGGATTACCAGAAGCTAGATAGAGTTTCAGGGGCCTTCAAGACTGTATTTTCTTCATATATGAAGGGGAGAACCCTGCTATGCTGATCTGAATATTTAAATTAACCCTGCCTGAGGCAGGGCCAGGATGTGGGTCTTCTGAAACCTGCCTCAAACTCTCTTATACCCCCTCACTCAGCTTTTGATGAGATGGAGACCATAAATGTTAGTGCAGATCTATAAAGGTTAATTGTTGAATTTCAAGTATCTGGCTGTAAAGTCTGAGCTTAAGGTGTCTCTCTTTTTAAAAGTATCTTTAGAATGGCAAAGGAGGTGGCAGCCCCTGAATGTCATCAAGGTCCAAGTGTTATCCTTCATGGCATCTTTCAATTTTCCTTGGAGAATCTGACTTGCAACATTCTTTGTGATTAGCCAGGAGACACAAGTTGTCTACGCTCTGTTTCTTGTCTTCCTCTTGCCTACACACACACACACACACACACACACACACACACACACACACATATATACCTATCACCTATCTCTCTCTCTCTCTCTCTCTCTATATATATATATATATACATACATATATATGTATATTCATAGCCTATTGAATCAGTGTAGTCTGACTGGTCTACAACTCATTGTGTATCCTAGGCTGGCCACAAGCTTCCTGCTCCTGCTTCAGCCTCTCCAGCCTGCATTTATTTTCCTTACTTCCCCATAACTTAACTTTACTAAACACTCGACGAGAACACACACAGAGAAAACATTCATTTTTTGTATAATTTTAGCCCTCAAGATTTGCGATATATTATCCAGAGAAAGTAATTCAGTTTAGAAGGACATGGGAAGATAAAGAATGAAAACAAAAGCCTGAGGCAAAAGTGAGTGTAGAAGATACACAAACGTGGGGCATCGGTGACAAGGACTGATAACACAGGTGGTTATCACAAAGGTCCATGGAATGCTATAAGAAACAAGTTACGGCTCATGTATGAATGGTCCCCTAAAAGCTCCATGTGTTGGAGGCATAGTCTCCAGTTAATGGACCCAATCACTGAGAAGCAATTGGATCACGGAGGCACTGACTCCACCAATGACTTCATCCAGATCTCATACTGAATGGGCTCTTAGGAGGCGGGGTCTGGTTGGAGAGAATCATTGCAGGTGGATTTGAAGGATGCATCTTGTCCTGATTCCTGCCTCTCTGGCAAGGGTGCCCACTGTGAGCTCAGCAGTCTTCTCTCTCACATGCTTCCCACTGTTAATCTCAGTTTCATCTCAGGTCCATAGCAATGAAGTCAGCCATAGACCATCAGCCAAATACCCATTTTCTCGGCGATTTGACACAGCAACACAACACACGGCTGAGGCAAATAACAGTGCTCTTCCTGGACAGTTCTATGGGCCTATGTGTGTGCACGTGCATATGGGAGCTGGCGGTCCACCTTGGGTATATGTGCACATGTGTATGGGAGCTGGCGGTCTACCGTGTGTGTGTGTGTGTGTGTGTGTGTGTGTGTGTATGTGTGTAGGCTGGTGGTCCACCTTGGGT
>JAQHUG010000104.1:1616788-1639733 GCA_028555095.1 Dicrostonyx torquatus | reverse complement strand
AGCTGGCGGTCCACCTTGGGTGTGTGTGCATGTGTATATGGGAACTGGTGGTCTACCGTGTGTGTGTGTGTGTGTGTGTGTGTGTGTGTGTATGTGTGTAGGCTGGTGGTCTACTTTGGGTGAGTGTGCACATGTATATGGGTGCTGGCGGCTTACCTTGGGTGTCATGCCTGAGGAGTTCTGCATGTTACTTTTTGAGAGAAGGTCTCTCCCATGACCTGGGGCTGCTAGTGTGCGGGACAGGGAATCCCAGGACTGTTTCTGTCTCCACCTCCCCAGCTCTGGAATTAAAGACATGCACCAGCATGCCTGGCTTTTAAAAGTAGGTTCTGCAGATGGAACTCATACCCTCCTGTTTGCAAGACAAATACTGTACTGATTGAGCCTCGTCCTGAACTTGAAAAACCCTTTCAACAAAGGGTAATTAAGGCTATCCATTGTTATTCGGAAAACACTTTTAGACATTCCTAGAGAGTAGGAACTGGGGTGAGAAGCGAACAAGCTACGTGGTCAGCAGATGCTGAGGGTGTTTCTTTACAGATGCTCAGGTTATCTTGGCATTAAGTCTTGCTATAGCTGGTCTTTTTGGCAGTCAGTACTAGAGAAGCCAAAAGACAGGACAACTGCCACCCAGGCCTTTAGACGCTGCCTGGCATCACACCCAGTAAGGGTTGGGGACAGTCTGTAGAACAAAAGTGGCAGGGAGAACCCAGCCCCATCTCATCTTCTGCCAGATTCCAGACATGCCAGGCCGCCTTAGAACTGAATAGTAATCTAAAGATAAGAATATTTTCCAAAACAACTGTGCAGAGCAAAATATTAAAACAGAGGATTGATTTAGTCGTTTTACAACCAGTAGCCAAGAAACGACATTATATTTTGCATATTTTGCATGCTCTTAAGAGGTATGCCTTTGTTTTTGGTCAAGAAGACACAGATGCTGCATACACACGTACAACTGTATAAGCAGGGTGACACAGATGCATCGTAAAGATGCTCATCTTTGAGACTTTAAACATGGGTCTGGAGAGACGGATCCATGGTTTAGGGCACTGGCTGCTCTTCCAGAGGACCTGGGTTCGATTCCCAGCATCCACACAGCAGCTCACAACTGTCTGCAACTCCAATTCCAAGCGATCTAATGTTCTCTTCTGATGTCTATAGGCACCAGGCATGTGTGTGGTGGTGCACAGACATACATGCAGGCAAAACGCACACGCACACACACATACTCGCAGGACTTTAAGCATGCTGAAGTAAGTTATTAGAAAAATTTGAAACCATAAATAAATATTTAGGACTTAATTACTTACAAAAAAATCTTCCAATTAAAAAATAAACTTTTAATTGCCCATTCACTTCAGAATCAGAAAACCATGGGTGCTAGTAGGTGACCTCAGGGAGACCTGGGAGCCACTAATTATTAAGACTTGTTATTACATCTGGACTGTTATGGTGAGAAATACAGCTTCCAGAAAATTCCAAAACTATGGAAGGGACTGCCTAATGTTGATGTTATCAAGAGTGCTTCCTAAAGAAAATTCTGTGTTTGTTTGTGTTTCACAATGCAAGGTAAAAATCTCCTCCAGCTGGTGTTCCAGTATCTGAGAGTGAGACAAGAGGGTCATGAGATCGAGGCCAGCCAGAGCTACATTGAGAGCACCCTTCTGGAAATAAAACAGATACAGAAAGACACAAAGTTAGTTCTTGATCTAGGGAAAACTTGATCTTGAGAAATTCTGGCTTCAGAATTGAACTAAAATTTAGGCAAAAACAGTATTTCCTTTTCTTCCTAACAAGAGGAAGAAGTGAGGGAAAACAACTAAAAAGAAAAAGGGAGCAGGGATGGGAAGAAAAGCTGTAGTTGAATTCGGAGACCTAGATTGAGATTGACAATCTCTATTTACTTGCTGGGTACCTGTGGTAAACTCTAGCACCTCAGAGCTCAGCTTTGCTTTTTATGAGATGAAGTTACTTCTTTCCACTTTATATAGAGATAATGTATGTAGACTATTGTTCATTGTATATAGAGATAATGCATATGGCATATTGTTCATTGTGTATAGAGATAATTATATAGACTACTGTTCACTGCACATAGAGATAATGCATGTAGAATATTGTTCATTGTATATGAGATAATGTATGTAGAATATTGTTCGTTGTATATAGATACAATGTATATAGAGTATTGTTCATTGTATAAGAGATGATATATGTTAAATGTTTATTGTATAAAATGCTCAACACTTAGTGTCATTATTGTGGCAGTTACTGATGACGTCTTACGAGAGAAACTGCCAAGGTCATAGCATCTCTTTCCCACACTGAGGAGAAATGTCTGGAGCCCTGTGAGGTGGATGTGAGCGTGGCCCGCACACTGGAGAGGAGAGGCTTTTCTGTGGACTAGAGGAGAGCGAAACTTGTCAGACTTCTAAGTGGAAAAGAAATGCATGGCAGCTGCCATTTGGTTTGCAGTCTACAGGTCCCAGCATGCAATGGTGCAATTTAATGTGGGCCACTGAGCATTACTTGTAAGGACAGGCAGTTTCCGTGGGCTGCCCCCAACAGCGAGGAAATGAAGCGAAACCAGGCAGTAAATTCTTGATGCATTGCACATATTATGCCGGTGTTATTTTTAAACACAAAGCATACCATATGTGTTAGAATATGTGCGCATTTACCCAAAGGTAGGCGACCATTGGCTGGATAATTAAAGAAAATCTCTTCCAAGCATGAAAAATGTTTACATAGAGAATTATTTGAAAAGTGCACGCATTGTTCAAAAAAAAAATTGCAGTTTCTGTTTCCATTAGACGTCTACTTCTTGGCTAGCCCAGCGCATGGAAGTAGGCGCCAAGCATTAAGCCATTTAAAATCTAAATCAGACTTTAATAAGGGAATGTCATGTTTCATTTAGAAGCCGCTCCTCACCTCCTTTTCTTGTGTTGTCAAGTGAGAGAAAAGCTAGCTTTATAATTACGCGGCTGCCTCGGCTTCAGATAATATGTACGCTCTCACATTATTTTTCCACGTCTTCCCTCCCCTCTCCTGGCTCTGCCTCCTTCCGGCCATGCCGCCCGCCCCTCCCCCACCTCCGCTTTCATCCTTGTGCTTACTGCTTAAGGGCCTGACAGAATGATGGAGTTCTGTTGAATAAGACGGTGAACAGTGGTGGCCCTTATTAATTTCGGAGTGACAGGCGAAAAATAAAATGAAATGAAAGAAATGACTGCTCGCGAGGTGTTGCCTCGCTGCGGCTCCTCAGCCTGGCGTGGCTGGGTAGAAAGGTAGGTGATATGGGTTCCCACTGCTCAGCAGCGCATGAAATCAGATGGAATTCAACTTTGACAAATGTTTTCTCCTCCTTACTCACTCCCGTTCCTGCTGCTCTCTGATCCTGGGGCTCCTGTCTTAAATCATGGTGTTTGTGGCCGGAGCATCACCGTGACTCTCACCTTTGTTAAGAACTTGACAAAGGAGCCAAAGAGAAAGGCGCAACCGCCAGGAGCACTTGCTTGGTTCTGTTACTGAGAAAGTTGGTCCTTCTTTCAGGAAAAGCCTTGCAACGTTTGGTACAGTTGGACATTATGGAGCCCCAGGATAAAGCAAGTCCCCTTCAGCCTGAAAGCCCTTCCGCTTATGGGGGCAGTTTGCTCCTCTCTGCTAAACTTCATCAACTACACGTGAGCCGTTCCTCATTCCTTTCAATACTTTCTGTCTAAATCTTGAGGATTTGGCCTCACTCCTTGTGTATAGTAAGCTCGCTCAGTGAATGACTTGGCAGAGGCCTGACACCAATCATACCCTGAATTCCATCCTAACTCTCCTCCCAACTGCATTCATAGAAGGTTCTGCCCCATCAGATGTGGAAATAGCAGCGATTCCTGGGATGGTTCCCTGCTGATGTCATCACTGGGTTGGTTTTAAACCATTTGTTTGACTTCATGTTTCCTGTTCCATTGGTTAATGGAACCCTCCTTCCCTTTCTTACTTTAATTTGCCCCAGTGCCCATAGGAGAATGCGAAGAAAGAAAGGCAAGTCTGGGCAAACTGATGGAGAACAAGAGACACAGGAAGGGAAGCTGAGCATGGAAGGAAATATAAGTGAGTTTATGTTGATAACAGCAAGTAAAGATTTTAGTGGCCATCAATCTAATGATTTCACCTCTGTAATTGGCTAGTTCATTTCTCTTTGTTCAGGGAAGGTCGTACATACATTCATTAGGAAATTGTGTATTTTTTCTCTTGGCTTTTTGTCTGCATAGATGATAGCAGATAAATATGTAAAGGGATATGGTAATTTCCAAATATGCTTTAAATACTAAAATTAGCAATATGAGCAGTAGCCCTCATTCATGTGTTGCAGAATTAGCCTCCAAGATCTCAGAATGTAACTTTATCTGGAGAAAGTCTTGGAAGGCGTGATTACATTCTGCTGAAAGTTTTAGAGAGGCATCTAATGTAGCATGGCTGATGCTCACAGGAAAGGGGCGAGATTAGAACCCCAATTGTTAGAGTCTATGTGAACACGCAGGGAGGAGACTCTGCAAGCCTCCGAGTGCAGCTCAGCAGAAGCCAACCCTTCCCACACCTCCATATTAATCTTCCAGGCTCCAGAATCGTAAGAAGATAAGTCTTTATTCTTCAAATTGTGCACCTTATGGTAACATCGTTACGGGAGCTCCCCCCTAGGAAATGCTGACTGTCTAAGTTGTGAGCCATGAAGACAAATAGAGATGAAAGAAGACAGATGATGTAAGATCTCGTAGGCTGAAACTGCAAATACTAGGCCAGTAGTGATAATGATAGGTCTCAGATAGATCCTGACTTTATTCATCCAAAAATAAAACCTGCAGTGCCGGAAGGCAAGTCTCCAAAACATGGTGATTAAGCTACACCTTAACACATTCTCTGCTATAACTAAGTGAACATAATTGAAACCTCAGTAGCCCTGGTGAGAAAGTGATGCACTCTGGTTCTAGACTCCCATCTTTATTACAGCTTTGCTGTGTTCATCAATGCTAATCTTTTCCCAAAGGAATCGTAAGTCAAACTTCTAACTGTATCTCTTTGTCATCTTTTTTATTTTGCTATGATCTGTTGTGCCTTGTTGTAACCCTCCTGAAGGACTTCCCTTCTTCCTTGCCTTCTTCTCCTGCCCATTCCTTCTCTCTGTCCTCCCTCCCTCCCTGGAATGAATCAGGGGCTTCATATAAGCCAGGCAAGTGTTCTAGTGCTGAGCTGCATGGTTACTTTCTGTTTTGAAACAGGGTTGCTCAACGTTACCCAGGTTGGTGTTAAACTCGTCCTAGCCCAGGCTGGCCTCAAACACGCAGCGCTCTTCCTTCAATCTCCTTAGCAGCTTGGATGCCAGGCCGTGCCAGAACCTCCTGACCCAAAATCTCTTCAAGGATGTTTGTAGGATACTTTTTATATTAGTCTGCTAAAAAAAAAAAAGATGCATTGTGGGGGGCTGGAGAGATGGCTCAGTAGGCAGGAGCATTGGCTTCCAGAGTTCAGTTCCCATTACCTTCATGGCGGCTCACAAACATCTGTTACTCCAATTCTCAGGGATCCAATGCTCTTTTCTATTCTTTCTGGGTACCAGGCATGCACATGGTACACAAACAAAAATGTAGGCATAACACACACACACATACATACACGATCTAAAATATACATTGTGGGTAATCAACCTGATGGTTACTGATAGGTACCCAGTGGCTATTAGCTCTTTTATCTGTAGGTCACCAGTTATTCAATTGCTCCCAACACTTTAATAATGTAAACCAGAATTGAAGTGGGCAAATACCAGATACATTGATACCTTTTCTTGACATGTTACGGTGAGGTATTGCTACTGGTTCAATTATATGTCTTAATTCAACATACATTTATTGAGCACCAGCAAACACTGCTCCAATAGTAGACAAAGCCCCTAATCTCCTTGAACTTGCTCTCTAGTAGAAGAAGACAAATAATAAATAAATCTAATAATTAAATTCCGTGATTTGTTAAGCAAAAGTGAAGAGAAAGTGAACTAGGAGTTTATGGTGGTCAGGCTGATTGAATCTTAAGTATAGTTAGGGTAGGTGGCTGGAGCCACAGTTTGAGCAAAGATAGGAGGCAGGGGAGTTGCCAGGATGACTGATGAAAGAGGGTTCTAGGCAGAGGGCACAGGCAGGTTAGGACTCTTAAATTATTGAGACAGGCAGAAAGTTTGGGGCATCCGCAGAAGAATGATTGATGCTCCCAAGAGGTAAGAGTAGGCCAGCACCCAGTGCTTTACTAGTGAGGATCCTGGCTGTTACGTTCAGCACAGCTGGGAACCATTGGTTTCTAGACTGAAGGCTCATATGTGTGGACTGTGGTGACAGACAATGCACCTGAGTCCCTGCAGGGTGGGGGACAAGACGATGTCATAAGGCCAGGAGTGCTTTAAAACCTGTGTGAAGTGCAATTTCTGTTTTTCATGTGTTGGGAGTACACACGGCCTCAGTTTTTGGAACAGGTCTACAAACTTGGAATCAGAATCCCTTAGAACTTGTTCGAGATCCCATTCTCCAGCTTTGCTCTGGCCATCTGTGTCCTTAAGAAGAGCTGTGGGCATCCTTATTAGTAGTAACATTTGAAAAATCTGAGTTCAATCGCTGCTACCTCGTAGCAACAAGCTAGTGAGGAAGGCGAGTAACTAGAACACAGAGCTGCTCATCGGGATAGGACCTTTGCTTTTATGTATGTGTGTGGGAGTTCCCGTGGATTCAGAAGAGGGCACCAGAACCCCCAGAACTGGAATTACAGACAGCTGTGAAGCACCATGTGGATGTCGGGAACTGAACCCAGGTCCTCTGCAAGAGCTCTTAACCATAGAGCCAACTTTTCAGCCCTTAGGAATTGAACCTTTAAGTTGTACTTCATTTAGTGATCTGAGAAGCCAGTAATTTCACACAGTGAAAGAGATAAAGAGACAGAATATATGACAGAATATATATATATATATATATATATATATCTTCTAGGAGGTAGCAGCGATTGAACTCAGATTTTTTCAAATGTTACTACTAATAAGGATGCCCATAGCTCTTCTTCTTTTTTTTTTTTTTTTTTGGTTTTTCGAGACAGGGTTTCTCTGTGGCTTTGGAGCCTGTGCTGAACTAGCTCTTGTAGACCAGGCTGGTCTCAAACTCACAGAGATCTGCCTGCCTCTGCCTCTCATATATATATAATATATATTATATATATGAGAGAGAGAGAGAGAGAGAGAGAGAGCCCTTGCTTTGTTCTACAGCCTGCGTGTTTGGAGTGAGAGAGAGAGAGAAAGACAGACAGATCATTCCAGAGCTCAGTCTCACCCTCTAGTCAGGTGCTCAGCCACACTTCTGAGTCTTTTGTTGTCTGAGCCTCTTTAGTTCTTATCTCTTTCACTGCTGTCCCCGTCTGTCTCTGCACATTTAAGCTCAGGAACTTCTTTAAACACTGTCTATTTACCGTCTGCTGAGATGACCCCCAGGGCCACCTGGAGTAGAGTTTTCTCAGCATAAGCAAGCCTTGAACAGTGTACACACAACAGTCTGTTAATAACATACATGTGCTGATTCCTCTTTACAATATGGGGTGCAAGAGCCCCCCATCCACCCTCTTGCCCCCTTTACTCCCCCTGTCAGCTGCCAATCGTCTGTCTACACCATCTCTATGACATGAGAGGTCACCTCCCCAGCACACCTACAGTCAGGGCTAACAGTCTTACGAATGGGGGAAGAGTGTTCCTCTGTCCAGATGGGCGGTGCGGATCACACCACACACAGCAGCAAACTAGAAAGGCTTACCCCGAGGCTATCAATAGCGGTTTCTCCTATAGGCAGATGAGCTGCTCCCACCAGAGCATCCAGAACCTCAGTGCCCACCTCATAAAGCTGTGGGGAAACATCTGGGATCGGTGTGCCCGACTGCACAGGAAACAGGGTAAATAGATCCAAGTAAGAAAGTAAGAGTGGTTTCACAATTAGCACTTCAGAGCAGTCTAGAAGAGATTCCCGAGAGAGTGACCTACTTGAAAGCCAGTTCTGCCTGAGAACTGTTAGGTGTCCTCCAGGCCCACTGGGAAGTTTGCTGTCTGTTCTAAGAGTCATTGGCTTGATGAAATCTGTAAACCCAGGTCCCCTTTGATCCAGCTAATTATAGTGAGGCATGGAAAAAATGTTAATTGTCTGACTCTTGGCTCTGCCTCTGAGCATTCTGCATCCCCACACAGCCCCTTGTCAAGAGTTCGGACACATAGTTGACACCTTCTCAGCATTTCTGTGGCCAACATCAAGGGGTCAGGCCTGTAGTTTGATGAGGTACATGGAGAGAGAGAGAGAGACTAGGAAAGCTTTCCTCCTGTTCCTCCTCTCTTCCCTCCCCCTTTCCCTCCCCTTTCTTTCTCCTCTTTCACCCTCTTATGTTTCTTATCTTTCTACTTCTTCTCTAGCCCTGCAGATCATAAAATGCCACAAATACGCATTGCCCTACAGGAAGCTTCAATCTATTGTGTAGGAAAACTTTAAGAACTCCTAGGGGGAGACAGATTGGGATGACTTTCGGCCCGGTACTTAATTTCTTTTAGTGCACAAGCTTTCTGAAAGTTGAATTCAGGAAGCAGAGGGGAAAACAGGATCTCAGAAACAAGGAAAAGCATTCTTGCTCCTCAGAAGTTGACTGCAACAGAACACAGAGGAGCATGGAAGCAGACGTAGAGTCTCCTGAGGTAACGAAAGGCGGGCACACATAGAGGTGCCGTGGATGAGTACAGGAATTCCGGATTGGGAATCAGAAGACATGAGAATGAGTGGTCTCTCTGGCATGGATTCCCCTTGTCAACAGCTACTGTGTCGATGCCAGCAGCCCTGGGGGAACTGGCAGGGCTCTTACTCCCTGTTGCGTTGTGAGAAGCCCTTACAAGTCACTTCAGTCCTATTGCTGCCTCATGCTTCACACAAAGAAACACAAAATGTTTCAAATCCTTGTCTTTCCTTCTTGGTGCTGGAGCTTGGCATCAAAGTCAGTGTCTAACATATGTCGGACAAGTATTCGACCTCTGAACCCCACTCCACCCCAGCCCGGTCAAGGACACCCAAGAACGGAGTGGAACTGGCGTGACAACTTCTTTGTGACTCGAGACTTCTGTCATAGCTTCTCACAGTCACAGAGCTGAAGACAGCTCTGTGATGTTCTGCATCTTGACTTTAAATATTTTGAGAAGACACTTAACGTGGAGAGGAGGAAAGATAGTGATCATGACAGTGTGCGCACGGGAATCCACTTGGAATGTGCTGGAAGTTCATTCCCTAGCCCCACTCCAGATCTGCTGAAATGCTAACACTGTGGGTATCGCCTCGACAGCTGCATTTTCCTAAGCATTTTGGGTGATTCTGATACTCTCTCACATCGGGGAACCAATGACCTGAGGGACCACGATCCAAAGTTCTCCCAGCTTACAAACAAATTTAATATTATACTAAATATTAGGGTGAATTTTAATCAGAGTATTTGTTTCTAAAGCTCCTGATAATATTAAAACTGGCACAGAATCTTCCCAGTTATTAAAAATCACACATCTCAAAGGGTTTAGGAATACTCATTATACAGCCCACGGTCCTTTCCCTAGGAAACTCCCATTTACGGGAGGAAGCGGCACTTGTGTTAATCCATCATTGAGTGCACAGAAAAGAATGCAGCAAATGAATGGGTGCTGACAGAGTGAAGGACTGAGGTGTGTCTCGGGAGCTGCACTGGGTGCTGCAAAGGGGCCTTCACTTAGGAAGAGATCCAGAAAAGAACTTTGGGGAAACATGCCAAGGCATGACCTGAAGGTCAAGCCGGGGAGCAACTGCTTTGTCTGAAGGTAAAAGGAGCAGATTGGAAGAAGGGGGGTTTAGAAAGAAAGTAATGCTAACTTTGGATTTTGTGCAAAAGCCTGCTAGCGTCTGGAGCAGGACAAAATTCTTTGAAATGTTTCTGTAGCAGGATTGGCATATCAGAAAAAAATGAACAGCTGTATCAACCACGATGGCTCAGCCACAAGGGACAGAAACCGAATTCACAGTTGGAAAATGAAAAAAGACTTTTGGCTCATGTCCTGGAAGACTAAGGGCAGACGGGATGCAGGCCAGCTGGATCCAGGAGCTCCAGCAAGGTCAGTTCTTGCTGTCTCTGGGCTAACCCCTCTTCAGGGAGGTAGCATTCCTGAGGCACCACACTTCTGGTCTATACTGAGTCCTCAGAAACTCCAACGACATGCTAAGATTGAGACTGTGGTTGCCAACAGGCTGGACCTGGTCTTCTTCCCTTCTGAAGAAGGATGAGTGGATGGGGCTAATGATAGTTCACAACTGGGGGTGGCCGTGCACTGGTTCCATAGTATCCTAGACTTGGATTCTGGGACCGGGGTCCAAGATAGCTGAACTTCAAGTGCGTCCTCTGGAATGACCATGATGGGAGGCAAGGACTCAGGGAGGAAGGCCTTTAAGGAAACCATGGTGATGAAGGAGTCTGGTAGGGTGTGATCGTAAAATGTTTCTTCAGAACCACATGAGCTGGGTGGGGCTTCGGCTTCGAGCTGATTGGCTCTGGAGAGGTGATTGCATTCCAAGTCAATAGACCTAGCCAATAGATTCATCATTCAATAGATTCGTAAAATGATGCCATTAGTGGGAAGTGGGAAGATGTGAGGCCAAGTTGGGAAGAAACTGGAGAGAGTTCTTAGAGCTGTGTCTTGCCATGGCTCCTTCCTGTATCCTTATGGCTGCTACTTGATCCTGCACCATCCCCACCATTGGACTAAAGCCTCTGAAAATGCCATTAGGGGTTTCTCCTCCCCTCAAGTTGCTTATGGCATGTGTTTTATGTCAGGAGTGAGATCTGATGCCTTCAAGCTACCCATTTGACCTCTGTCTTAGGGTTTCTATTGCTATGAAGAGACACCATGACCACAGCAACTCTTATAAATGAAAATATTTAATGGGATGGCTTACAGTTTCAGAGGTTTAGTCCATTGTTATGGTGGGATGTGACAGTGTGCAGGCAGACATGGTTGCTGGAGCTGAGAGTCCTCCATCTTGATCTGTAGGCATCATGAAATGAACTGAGATACTGGGCATGACTTGAGCATATATGAGACCTCAAGCCCCTTCCACAGTGACAGACTTCCTTCAACAAGGCCATATCTACTCCAGCAAAGCCACACCTCCTATTAGTGCCACTCCCTGTGAGCTTATGAGGACCAATTGTATTCAAACTGCTACAACCACGTTGTAAAAAATAACGCCTGTGACCTTGCACAGGACCAGGAGAGACACCCAGCTCCTTGTCACACCTGGATCACAGGAGAGGGGCTAAGTGGTGCTGTTATAGCCATGGCGAGGTTGAGTGGGAGCCCACATTTGTGGGGGAGATGGGAGAAAAACGGAGGCTGGCAGTGGCCAGAGATGTGGGATTCACTCATGAGTCCTTTGTTCTTGAGTTCTTATCGCAGAGAACTGCCTGTGCCTTTTTGTTACCTTTTTGGATTAGATGACTGGGGGCTCATGCACTTTTTCCCAGTGTTGTGTTCTCTTCAACTCTACACCTGTTTTGCACTTCCCAGCATGCTCTGGTTCTTTGGGCTCTCCTTCTCTACTGATTGATTTCAATCTTTGCAATAAATAGGCACCTCTGCTACTCTATATGTAGTTTAAAAATAATCACTGGAAACACTTTAACAGGCAGGGCAGTATTAACTCTCATTGGCCAGGCTTTGCTTAGCAGCCACAAAGCCGATAAATGTTTCATGCATCAGCTGACCAGGAAGCAAGTGAGCTCCCAGTCGGTTCTGAGATGGGCATCAAATACCTAACTGATCTGGTCCCAGATGTCTGAACTAGAAATCAGACATTTACCTCATCTGGAACATCTGGGGATCAGAGAGAGACAGAGAGAAAGAGAAGCGGGGGGTGGGGGGAGAGAAATTGGACCTAAATTGCTAAAGGTATTACACAGTGCTAAAGAGCTAACCAGTGGGTTTCGGTCTCATGATTGGCAGGTGTTCTGAGGGGGGTGGCTATCATGGTGTTCTAGGTGGGGGTGGCCGTCATGATATTCACTGCCGAGGCTCCAGTTCCAGCCAAGAAGAGCAGAGTCTCAGGAGTGTGTGCTAGCACTAACATCAGAGAGTGTCTTCATTAGAGTATTAATCACGGGAGAAGTGGGAATTAGGCCTGGCAACATGACAAGAGACGCTGACACCAGAGTTATTAAATTGAAAAGATTGCCACTCAAATCAAATCAGATAATGCCATTACTGTCATCTCTGGCACTCTCGACACTGAAGAGAGTGGAAGAAATAAGCCCTGAGTTAAACAGCTGGGGGGGGGCTGCCCCTGTCTTTGGGTTTGCTGTCATAATTCAGGAGATTAAATACGAAATCAAAGCAAGAAGGCTTCTCACTGATTGAAACATTATCAACTTTACAAATTCATTAGTTACCTCCAGGGTGGTACAAAGGAAAAAAAGGATTTCCTACTGTTCAAGAGAAGTATGTTCTAGTAATTTCAGACATTTTTTTAAAAAAAATATTTCATTTGTTTTTATTTTTGGGGTATGAGTATTTTGCGTGCACGGATGGTAGCTTTGGAGTCTAGAAGAGGGTGTCCGATTCCCTGGAGCTGGAGTTAGGGCTGGCTGTGAGGCATCACGAGGGTGCTGGGAAGTAAGCCTGGGTTTTCTAAGACTGCAAATGCCCCCCTGCCATGCCATCTCTACAGCTCCCCCAAAGTGTTTTTTTTTTTTTTTGCTTTCTTTAATATATACTTTGTTCTAAGGACCTTGCTCCTCCCCTTTTTGTGCTAACAGTTGGGCAAGCTTTTCTAACTCTCTTCGTTCTTTCGCCCAACCATGTTGTAGATGGTAAAGTCTGTGCACCTTCAGACTTCTCCCGCCTTGACCTTCCCATTTGGGTCTGAGTCTAAAACTAAAACCCGGGTGGTTCTGCGGTTGCCTGATTTTCTGTTCACTTTTTGCTAAACATTACCATAAAATCTGACTCTGTGCCCCTGTCTGATGCTCGTGACAACTGCAGTAAATGGGGGCATGGCTTAAAATCCATTAGAAATATAGAGAGAAAAGATTTGTCGCCGCAACCGTGCTGCCCCTGACAGTCGTAGTTGAAATTTCCTTTTCTGTTTCCATCCAGTGTGCAGCCAGCACTTAGCAACGGGATGGGCTTATGCACTCTGGATAGCCCGGTGCTGCGATTTTAGTGCAGAGGTTTTCATGGAGCCACCGGCAGCCCCGCACATCAGGAAGGCTGCCAGTACTGGGCTCTTCTCAGGCAACAGGGCAACACCCAGGGTTTTGTGAGAAGTGATGATGGTCTTTCCTCCCAGCTGGGCACTGGAACTGTCTCTGGCACAGGCAATCCCTGGATTTTTCTGGTGGTCAATAGAGCGAGCATTTTCTCAAATGGGATGGAATTAGTCTTTTCGCTGGTGACAGATTGCCTGCCATCCTGAGGTGACTATTTTTGGTCTGGTCACTCTTGAAATTGTGCATTTTTCTCTATCTATAGTTCTGTTCTGATGAGTTACTTGGTCAGGTCTGTTCAGTCAAAAAAAAGGGGGTCTCCTTCTGGCACCTGACCCCTTTCTGATTTTGAGATGTATAAATGTCTGAGAGTGCCTGGATGTCCGAAGTGCTGGATTTTGAAAGTGCTTTCTTCGGGGTCGAATACATCATAGTTCATTACATTGGCCTCATCAAGGTTGCAAGTGTTGCACTGTTGAAATCTGAACCACCCGGGATGTGGGGTAGAAAAGGGTGCTGGGGGTAACTAGGTCATAGAAACTCATGCTTTATTAAAGGGGTCCCAGAAGACTGCCTTGTCTCTTCTTCATGGGAAGACATGGTCAGAAGCTGGGTCCTCATCAGCTCACAAATTTACCTGATCATGGACATCCCCAATAGGGAGAAGTGATTTCTGTGAATTAGAAATTCCAGTTGCAGCTTATGTAGACCCAAGGGATGGAGCTGACTGGCTTCCCCTCTTCCTTCTTTCCCAATCTCTTTCCAAATGGGGTACCATTAGTGCCAGACCTTTATAGCCAGTATCTCATCTTATTATTTTGGTTTAAGTTGAAGAAGCTGAAGCGCAGAGAGGTGAAATGTCTCCCAAGGTCACCTTGTTATCAGCTGAGACAGGTGAGCCCCAGGTCTAAAGCCGGAAGCCCTTCCGTAAGCTGTGGTCCCACAGTAGTCCCAACACAGCCTTCCCAGAAGCCTGACCTAACAAACTACCACCCCTACTCCACAATCACTTAGTTACATCCCCAGTTTCTCATATCCCCAGCCTCAAGCTAGGTACCGACACTTAGAAGACATTTAATAAATATTGATTCCAACAGTACAGCTGGCCCCTTCCATAGTCACGGGTTCTGTATTCATGGATTTGACCAACCACAAAGACATTCCTCCTCCAAATTGCTACACATGTATAAATACCTTGTGTCCTTATTCCCAAAGCAATAGTTTCACAATGGATTGCATGGCATATATGTTATATTAGCTATTATTAAACTCTTTAGAAATAATTCAAAGTATATGGGGGTGTGCATAAGTTCTATGTAAGCAATGTGCCATTATATGAGGGATTTAGGTAGTTCAGGACTTGGGTACCTAGGGGATCTGGAGCCAGTCCCTCCCCCAGGTACTGAAAGATGCCTATGTTTTAGCCAATGTAGTCATAGAAAGAAGATATATGTGTGTGTATTAACTGAATTTCTTCTCCTATGGTAGCACCGCTCTTGTCTTTCCCCTCCTCTTCTACAAAGTGGGTGCAACACTTTCCCACACATACCACTGATCTACTATGGCTACTCAGTGAATGATTGCAGAAGTGTCAAATGCAATGAAATATATGGCCAAACGAACCAAAGCTAAATTCCATAGTTGATTGACTTCACTCGCTGATCCCGCTCCATGCGATCACAGGCCTTGGTGAAAGGTTGTAAGCTGGGAGTGTAGCCTAGCACAGAGGTTCTTGAAGACGGGTGCCCTGAAATCCGAGTGATCCCGTCAGGCTGGGATATATGAGGCGTACTGCAAAGCCTCGAGACGCTACCCAGTATGTCTCCTTGGAACATGGACTTTTCCTGTGTGATGCACATCTGTTTCAGAAGACCTGGCTTCTACACTGATTGAGTCCCTTGCTTCCATCACTTTCCTCTGCCAGCAGACACAACTGTGGAGAGCAGGGAGAGCTTCGGATGGAACACATGCAGACATTTCCTGTTGTAAGGAGGGGCCAAGCCTGACACAGGAAGTGCAGGGCTGCCATTGTGCATAGCTAGAATGCACACGAGTGGATGACTTTGCTCTTTTTGGTTCTGTGACCAATAGCACAAGCGAACTGTCAGTATAAATGGAAAATTCTGAGCTAGCTAATTAATCAGAAGTGGAACACTCACAATCTCAGTCGGGGAAACATTTCTTTTGGCAGATTTGCTCTACTCTCCCCTGAGTATGGACACGCAGCTAAGTGTAGCCCATTTTATTGAAATTAAGTCATAAATAACTGTTGAACTTAATTCCAATTAAATATACTAATGGATCTATGGTTATTGAACTATAGCCATGGAAAGATGTTTCTCTGGGTTCTTAAGATTACTTTTATTTCTTCCTTTAGTATGTGAGGATGTACATACGTGTACATGTGGAAGTCACAGGATAATTCGTGGGAGTCAGTTTTCTCCTTCTACCTTGTGGGTCCTGGGGATCAAACTCAGGTCTTCAAGCTTGGCTTCAAGCTTTACCTGTTGAGCCACCCATCCTACAGGCGCTGTGTGGATATTAATATTATTTGCAGGCCTCCTCCCACCCTACCCACTACACCAAAATCACGTGCCTAAAAACAAGCTCTCGGCTATAATCCGAGCATGGGAAGTCATATTCAGAGCACAATGCAGCTGCGCAAAAATGAAGGATGTAAGAGTCAGGCCTGGAACCCGACTGTAGGACTCTCGTCCCTGGTGTAAGTTGCCTCTGCAGTCTTCAACAATGAGGAAAATGCCAGCCCTCAGTATGGCTTCTCCTAAAGTGGAAACTCAGGGTGGAAATGAGGGAATGAACCGAACCCTGTGAACTGCTAAGGAGGTGATGCTAAAACCGTGCCCCCACCAGCCACCGTCTCGCACCAGAGCTGCGGATCTAGGGGCCATGGCGCTTCCTTCTGTGCACAGAGTCAGCGCTGGACACCAGCAACACTTGCTCAGAGTGTTGGAAGGATGTTGTGGAGGACCCTTGACAGGATCTCCGACATCGGTACTAAGTCACTTTGACATACTAACAAAGCAAACTCATCTTTTCAAGGTGAATCCACTGAAGTTAAGACAGCCCTTTGTTGTCTAAGGTTTAGAGTTGGGTCACCGAGTCCTCGTACCTTCTCAGGAAGGGGATGGAATTATGTCCTGTGTCCCTGATCTCCATGAAGTTTTCCTTTGCTTAGAAATCAATCTTGTCAGGAAGGGGGTACCAGGGGTGGAAGAGTATGAGGCAGGGAGGGGCAGGAGGGAGAAAGGAGAGGAGGAGAATAAACGAAAACAAGTTTTGTTTGAAAATGCTATCAGGAAATCTAATATTTTGTATGGTAATTAATTTTTTTAGTTTAATTTTTTTGCTGATTTCCTTAGATCAGGGAAAAACTGTTCACAGTGTCCCCAACAGTCATGAGTTACTGGAGATTACCATGGGTTGTGAATCTTCCTCAAGGACCCTGTGTTCTAGAACACTCTGTTAAGAGCAAGTTCACTAACAGAAAATTGTGACTTTTACCAAACTTTTAATATGTGGAAAAATTAAGGGGTAAAAGCAAATAAAATTATAATTTCTTAGCTAAGGGCAAGTATTAGCCATATTTTGGCCTTTTCCTAGCTTCCTATCCTCATGCATCTATTTCAGTTTGGACGTAAAAATTGATTATTATAAATCATTTAACAAAGGGGCTGGAGATGTGGCTCAGCTGTCATGAGCACTGGCTGCTCTGGTAGAGGATTTGGGATGGGTTCTCAGCCCCCACACCACAGATCCAGTTACAGATCTGACGCCCTCTTCTGGCCTTCCTGGACACTACACACATGTGGCATACATACAAACATGCACGCAAAAAAACCCATACATACAATAAAAATAAGTAAATCCTAAAACCTCATCCTTTTGATAACTATGTGATTTGATTATACATATGTTTTAGTTTTATAAGTGTTTCCTACGCCATTTCAAACTCACCCACAAATATGTTTTACATGTGATGTTTGTGTGACACAATTTACTACTTTTTGTTTGGTGTTGTGTCTTTAACTCTCTGACTCTGTCATTGACCACACTTTGTTGACCACTCAGGATTATTTCATTACAATAGATTCCTAGAAGTGGAATTTTCAGGTCGGGGCTGTTATGGATCTTAAATCATCTGATATAAGTAGCCAAATGGTATTTAAGAACTTTGGAAAAACATGAACAGTGGAAGGCATATAATTATATAATTCATGGCAAAATCACACAATGGGACATTTATAGCTATTAAAATTATTTTAGAAGAATGGCATCATTTTTAACAGTATCATGATTTATCTTTTGGGGGAAAATATGTGCAATATTTTATTTTATATATTAAGAACAAAGACATAAGGGAAACATAATAACAGTTTGCTTATTTGGTTAAAATCGTGTGGGTAAGCATCAAATAATGGTGAATGCTCACTATCCCAGCATTCAGGAGGTTAAGGCAGAGGAAACCACAGTCAAGACTGTTGTCTCTAAGAAAAAAAAAGGAGAAAGGGAAAAGAGGGCAGGGGATGGAGTACATAACTCTTATTTAATAATATAATATATTCCCTATATAGTGCTTTTATAATTTGAAAATTGTTTCCTAAGTGCATCTAGTTAAAAGCCTGAAGATGTTAAGGTCCCACTATTCATCTGAACTGGGTAGTGTTATGTGAGCCAAAATAGCGCCGCTTGTGTTAGCAGGAGAGGGGAATGCCGATGCTTCAGGCTCCTTTGTTTAGATCCTCCCAAGTATTGATTTTGGCAGCCCTTGGGGATGATGTGTTCACCATGTTCACCATGTGTTCATGCATTAATTCACTCTATCGTTCATGGGTGTTCACTGGGTAGCTATAGCGCTTGTCAGTGTGTTAGGGATAAGCAGACAGCAGGATGAATGAAAACAATTTCTGTTTCCCACCAAAGGCCACAGCTCAACATTGGCACATGTCAGACTATTGGCTCATGCCAAAGTCTTGGAGAAATTGCCAAAAGTGGTATAAATGCCCCCCTTCGGTTATTTAATCACCAGAGAACTGCACCGTGGCCAGGGATAAATAATAAATACGGTAGCCAGTAACTGCATGTAGCTCTTTAAGAAGAAGTTTATCAAAATGAAATAAAGTTGAAAATCCAGTTTCCCTGTTGGCCCAGACACACTGTAAGTGCTGAGTGTCAAGACGTGACTGTGGCTGCCGCATTGGACATCACAGAAGTCTTATGGTATGCACCTATACTAGGAGCGGGCACTTCTCCTTTCTGCCCTCCCCACTCCGTGTCCTCACTGTCACCTTCCCAGAGGACTCTGTCCCTTACAGCTGATTTCGTGCATCTTCACTAGACGGGCAACTCCTGCTCCAACCACAGTAAATCTACAGAGTGCCAGCCACAAACAAGGCTTGGTTTACCTACTGGCTTTCACAGCAAGTGCAGGCTTCCTAGGATGGCTGTGGCACCTTCTATAACCCATGCTATGCCCTCCTTTAGGCTTCATCCATCTCTGGATTCAAGCAGTTACGGCCATCTCCCATTTCTAGAGCTTCTTGCTGACCTGGCTAAGCATTATGTCACCGTCCCTCAATGCCTGTCTCAGTTAGGGTTTCTACTGCTGTGATAAACACTACAACCAGAGCTACTCCGGGAGGTGCGGGTGGGAGATCCATCTCATGTTACAACTCTGAGATCACACTCTATCACTGAAGGAATTCAGAGCAGGAATTTAAGGCAAGGAGAACCTGGAGCCTGGAACTGAAACTGAGGTCATAGGGGAATACTCCTGACTCTTCCTGGCTTGCTCCCCATGGCTCGCTCATGCTTTCTTATATGACCCAGGACCACTTGCCCAGGGGTAGCGCCACCTCTGGTGGGCTGGGACTTCCTATATCAATTAGTAATTTTAAAGTATGCCCCCCCCATACACAGATTTGCCTACAGGCAATCCTGTTGCAGGCATTTTCTCAGCTGAAAGTGCTCTTCACAAATAACTAGCTGTGTCAAATTGACAAAAAAAACAAATAACCAGGACCATCCATCCATACTAGGAATAACTTCAAATACCGCCCATGTCACGAGTTCAGAAGTCCCTCTTTTCTTCTGCTGATGACTCCAAATCTGTAACAAGTACAGGGCTTTATTGTCCACCATGTTGTGTTTTATTTATTTTGTATGTCCTGTTTCCTTGCTATGCCTAACACCCTGGCATGGTTTATACATGTGATAGGACTCACAAGTTGCTGCTGACTAAATCTAGAGGCCGTGGTCATGATCTTATTTTTATTGTGCTGCTGGAGTAGACTGAATAGCAGAGTCAGCCCCATTCCAGTGGGACTGGAGTTGATTGTCCGTTTTAGAGGGCTGTTATTTTGCCCTCCTGCCTGGTATGATTGGAAGCGCCAGGATATAATACTGATCTTCTAGGAGGACTCCCAGGAAAACCGGAGTTCATTAAATATGGAAGAGAATTAACATTAACAAGAGGAAAGCTCCAAGCCAAAGAAGGAAGAGTGGAGAAAGAACAGCAGTATCCTTAGCAGCTGTCCTCAGCTTTACCCTTCAGATTACATGCATGCTTGCAGCTTCTTTGGCTTGTGGCCTTATTGTTTTAATTGGTCTCGTTACCAGCTCGCATATTGATTGGAGCTGTGGTTTTATGGCAGATGCTTAGCTGCACAGCTAATTACACAGCCACAGGTGTAGCTCTGAGTGCATACAGCCTTAGCAAGGACTGACTTGTTCCCAGAACACCCCAGCAACGGCACCCGTTGCAGCCCGCACGATCGCTTTCCAGAGTGGAGGCAGACTGTCCCAGTCCTGTTTCTCTGATAATGTGATGAGAGATACCCTGCTGGAGGCAGCTGAAGGAATGAATGGTTTATTTCAACTCACATTTCAAGGTACAGTCCATGGTAGCAGGGAAGTCAAGACTGCTGGTGCTGGATGCAGCTGGTCTCATTGCATCAGCACCAGAAAGTAGAGAAGAAAGACTGAAAGGATGCTGCTGTGCTCAACTCTATCTGATGCCTACCCATGATTAAGATGAGTCTTCCCACACCAGTCAGCCGCAAGTTGATCCCATACCGGCAAGCCAGAGACCCGTCTCTCAGGTGGCTCTAGATGCTGTCAGGTCAGCTAGCATTATCAAAGAGAGATCCTCCTCGAATGTCCTCGTCACTGGGAAATTAGGATTGTCCCTCTTTGGGGCCTGCATTCTAAGGCCTATTTGTTTCACTCAGTATGACTTTCCCAAGTTTTGACCCTGGTCATGATCAGGGAAGGAGAAGAGAAGTAGAGAAGGTACCCGGACTGGCAGAGACTCGCACTTTTCTCTGTTGTTGGCGGATACCACCTCTCTCCAGGTTTCCAGCTACAGGTGAAGAAAGACATTTGTGTTTGATTTGGATGGTGCTTGCTTTTGATTTCATGTCTGCTGCCTTCTAATGTTGATATGGACTCCTGCTGCTGTGGGTCTCTAAACCCCAGGTGTCTGAAAGTTGTATAGCAAGCTCGGAATTGGTCATCGGGAAGCAGCTGCAACCTCTTCATTGCTTTGACCTGTATAAAAGCTCTCTATATCCTGACAGATCATGAAAACAGTGTTTCTGAGGGCACGCTGCTCCATAAACTGAAGTATGGCCACCTGGCCTCCAGGCCAGTGCTGTGTTAGAAGACTTCTCAGTTCTACAAAGAGACGAAACCATCAGCCCTGCAAAGGAATTCCACCAGCAGCTTTGCCTCAAAGGTCTTAGACCTACCCATGGCCGGAACTCAGGCTCTAATAAGGATCTCTGTGCACCTGTTTGGATGCGGCATTAAGCAACTACTTAACAAGATGCCACAGAACACAGTGCAAACCTGTTCTCACAGGAGGCTTCAGGTGCAAATCTTTGATTCTGTGCAGAGGTAGAACTGGTCTATTGTGGTCCTTTCTGTCCATCCCTCTCAGTTTCCTGGTAAAGAACATAGACTACACAGAGCGCCCACAGGCCCACACATGTGGCACCTGAGATGTGTGCCTGCGTCTTATTTGGAGCTTGAGCTGTGATAAATATCTGAGATTGCTTTTAAATGAACCAGCACCATTCACTGCATGACCAGAAACCTGAGAGGACTGGCTTCATGTTACCGCTCAGGTAACGAGAGCCATGGTTTGACACCTAGAATGAGTCTATAGGGACAAATGCTGACATAAAGTACATTGCAGTGAACTATGTATTTTGTGATTGGAAAAGGCATGATCATGGCTTCAGTTTGTAGTTAAGATTCCATTTATGTGGCTAAGAGAGCTTGTCTAAAGTCATCCCAAAGTGTTGAGTCTCTGCTGGAAGCAAAGGACTGAAGATGGTGGAGACTGAGAGGAGAGGCATCGTGAAGGGTGGTTTTAGGGAAGGAGCAGACTTCTGGGACAGAGCGGAAATCACTTTGCCAGTCATGCAGCCCCATTCTCAGAGTTAGCATCAGAACTGCTGAAGGCTGGTCATAGATACCCCATGGTTCTCCGTTAATTGACTTCTGAGATAAAGTTACTCTAAATGTTTATCTCTGATGGTTCTAGAGTCTACAAAGCCCCACCTCAAGGCCCTGTAAGTCATGGAGTTTGGTGGAGCCTGGAGCCTGGTTCCCAATGACTGCACAGTCTCATAACATTGTAATATTGGGGGAAAAAAAGGAGTTTTGGAGGCAGAGTTTTCCTTCCCACCAACCAGTTCCAGATAACCAACATGGAGACTTAATGTGAATTATAAATCCTCGGTCAATAGCTCAGGCTTATTACTAGCTAACTCTTATGACTTAACCAATTTCTGTTAATCTACATTCTGCCATGTGGCATTGTCTCTCTTCTGTCTTGTACCCCCCTGTTTCCTCTCTGTTTATCTGGTGACTCCTCTGACTCTCCCCTCCTCTTTCCCAGCATTCTTTCTGCCCCCCAAATCCTGCCTAACCATTGGCCAATCAGCTTTTAATTAACAATGAGACCAATACATATTTATAGTAAAGAAAGATTGTTCCACAGCAGAATTTTCTTGAGTTTTGCTTCCCTGAGTAGTAATCCACTCATCAGTAGGAACCTTATGCTGTTCATCTACCAAGTTACCACAATTTGGGAGATAGATTCCACTACACGAACTGGGAGGTAGGTGCATTCAACTATAGTACTGAATAAGATTTTTAACTAGAATTTTCCCTTTTCTTCACTAGAATAAATAGCAAAATCAATTAAGCAATGTATTTCTTCAGATGTCACAAGGAAGACCTTGCCCACAAATAACCCAAATGTACTTTATCACACACAGTCCTGGATGTAATTCTGTGGGCCATGTAGACTATATCAGTGTGAGATTTTGCTAACTGTTGTTAAAAGCTTTTAAAACATAGAAGCACTTTCAGAGACAACATGATTAATTCATAAAACACTTCAGTGAGGTTTATAGGTATAAAGCCTTATAGTCATTATCTTTCTTGTTTCACAGTTGGACATATGAAAATGCAGGAGGGTTAGGTGCTTTGCTCAAGGTCATTTAGGGGATCAGTGGTTCAGTTAGAAAAATGAAAGCACCCCAGGCCGGAAGCACTGTTCTGCATACTAAAAATATGAGGAAGATGTTCTTTTGTG
>JAQHUG010000104.1:1580814-1607571 GCA_028555095.1 Dicrostonyx torquatus | reverse complement strand
TGCCCATGTTCAGGTTAGGTCTTCTCTTCTTGGTTAAACCTCTCCAGATAACCTCACAGACATCCAGAGAGGTGCCTCCTGGGAGATTCTAAATCCATTTAGGCTGATAATGAAGAATTACCAACACTGACATGTTGATCTTTCATGTGGCTGGCTTTCATTCTCTCACTCTGGAGAACCTTGTGAGCTCAGTGATTAGATATGAGGTTGTAGCACACACTGCAGCCTAGGATATTCGATGATTAATAAAAACCGTGTGTGTGTGTGTGTGTGTGTGTGTGTGTGTGTGTGTTATTTGTGTGTTTGAGAAAAATGTCTTTATTTTCTTGTCCTTATTTTGTAATAAATGGCTATTTCCCTAGATACCTGTAATTCTTAATGTGTAACTATTCAAATGGGGCAGGGGAGTGTTGTCAAGCCCCTTGCATTATGAATCATGACTACAAAGAGAACAGAGACCATCTTAGAACTTGCTTGAGAAGAAGGCTCTGTGGGAATCTCTGCCACCACCCTTCAGCCCAGGCCACACATCTGTATCCCCGAAGCATTCTAAAGTAACTTCCTTTTTCATTGAAATTAACTTTGGATTTTGAAGACTTACAATGAGTGGGAATGACAACCACAGTTAGGTTGGCTTAAAGCTTTATGTTTATAAGAATAATGTCTGATGCACACAAATGAATACAAGTGTACATCCAGCCGACCATCTTGGGTCCTGCTGTTATATTGCACATAGGAACTGTACATGCATAAGTAATAATATAACATAAGGCCAAGTCAGCAAGTCAGTAGATCTGAAAGGACCGTATGTAGAGGGCTCAATGTGGGCCTTGGAGGCAGAAGCCTGAAGAGAGAATCTGAGCCCATATAATGATCAATTTCTCAGGACTTCCTGGATGAGCTGTGTTTAGTTAAAGGACTGTTCAGCTGTGGGGCTCCTTTGTCAAAAGGGAACAAACCTCTCAAATCCACCTTCAAAAGGAATCAGGTCTTCATAGTACCTCCAGGCCTCCAAGGTAGATGTTGTGGTCTGAAATGGAGCGGTGGCAGGAAAGACAGAGAGATGAACCTCAGCCGTGTTCAAGGCAAAAAGGTACAAATGATAGAAATTCGTGTCCCCTTCTGACCAAGCTGTCTGCATCTTTCAGTCTTTGAAAATTCATCACAGGTATCCTTTGCTCCAGAAAACCCTTTCCAGATAACCTGGGTAACTCTTTAGCATCCACTGCCATCTCTGCCATATTGCATGGTGGGAATCGTTTCTTGGCTCTCTGACTCATCTCTATGTTCTTTCAGAAGGATCCTTTGCGTTTAACTATGTAGCTGATGGTGGCTACAGTAGAGCTCTGCTTGTTGGGGTGTCTCTGAACAGTGGGCAAATGTGAACATTATCTACAAACATCACCTTGAATCTGGATCACTATGAAACCTGTTTTAAATCAATGTTAATTTTTTTTTGAGAACCATTCAATGTCCCCTTCAAGTTAACTTCCAAGGTTACCAAGTTTGTGGATGCAGAAAGAATCTTCTCCATAGCTTGACATGTTTATCTATAGGATTAGCAATTTATTATGAATAATGGATACATATATCATGAACCATCAATTTATAGGAGTACCAGTTCCTCTGCGTGGTAGGTTAGGAACATGTGTATGTGGATAAATTATAATCTATTTCATCCCAAAAGAAAAGAGAATTTCATTTTGATTGATGAAGATTTTTTTCAAAGTCTGTGTTTGTCACAGAGAACTTTCCCTTTTAATTTAGATCTTTGCAACTGATGCCTCATTACCACACAGGAAAGGGATGGATGTACTGCATAAAGAAATGGCAGATGAACTGAAGATAAATTGTTAATGTTACCAAAACGGGATTGGAGCTCATCCTCCTAACCTTGATAAGTTCTTAACAAATAATATAAGTTCAGCATAGTGAATGGTATTCTTTTGCTTATCTTTTTCTTTTAATATTATGTATTAGATAATATGCATGTATACATGTTTGTATGTGTATGAACTTGCATGTATTGGGGACTGTACACCCATTGGTCACAGAGGTCAATTTTGAGTATCTTCCTTAATGGTTCCCTATCTTAGTGTTTTGAGACAGGGTCTCTCACTGAGCTTGAAGCTCACTGATTTTTTTCTAGACTAGCTTGCTGTGGGAGAATGCTCTTGTACATGGTAAAGATTTGTTACTCATATAGTTTAATAAAATGCTGATTGTCCAGTATCCAGGCAGGAAGTGTAGGTGGGGCAATCAGACTAAGAAAATTTTGGGAAGAAAGCAGACTCAGTCACCAGCCAGACACAGAGGAAGCAAGATGAGAATGCCTTACTGATAAAAGGCACCAAGCCACATGGCTAAACATAGACAAGAATTATGGGTTAATTTAAGTTGTAAGAGTTAGTTAATAAAAATAATCCTGAGCTAATAGGCTAAACAAGTATAATTACTATAAGAAGCCTCTGAGGTTTTTTTTGGGACTGAATGGCTGCAGTATTGGGTGGGACAGAAAATTCCATCTACACTAGCTGGTCAGTAATCTGTGGGGGATCCTTCTCTCTCTGCCTACCTAGCTTTGGGGTCACAGATGCATGCACTGTGCCCCTCTTTTTACACAAGTACCAGGGATTGAACTCAAATCCTCATGTAGTATGGTGAGCACTTTATTAACTGAGCCATCTCCACAGCCATGAACATACCCAGTATACAATATTATAACTGATAGAGGAAAGATATTAAAGGAGTATTATCTTACTTAGTTTTTTCTAACAATTTGATCTTTTGGGAATTTCACATCATGTACCCTGATTATACTCACTTCCCAGTCCTCCCACATCTTCTCCCCCACCCTAGTGACCTTACCCCTAGAAAAGACCAAGAAGAAGATGAAGATGATGACATGACAATGATGAAGAAGAAGAGAAGAAAGGAGGATGAAGAGAAAGAGGAAGAAGAGCCTAATTTGTGTTGCCTATATACTCACTGGAGCATGATTCCCAGTGGACAGACAGACCCTAAAAGAAAGCTGAGTCCTTCCCCTACCCACTAAAAGTTATCAGTTGTGGAGATCAACACTTCAGATTCTACCTTATCACAATTTTTAATGTGTGTGTGTGTGGTGAGGTGAGGGTAGGGGTTGTCACTGAAGGCTTCCATGTCCCTCTTTCTCAGCTGTGAGTTTGCAGTCATTGATACCTATGCAAGGGAGGCTTGTTTGTCCTTTACAGTCAGCGGAGTGCAGATCATGGACTTCACATTGGTTTCTGGCAACAGCACAGACCATGGACATCCACATCGTCTCCAGTGTCAGTAGATGCCAAGAATCTCAACATGGTCTCTGGTGACAATACAGACCATGGATATCAACATGGTTCTCTGCCTTAGCACATAGACAACATTATAGCCGTTGGTGGCAACACAGTCCAAAGCCTGTGCTTTGAGGATAACAGGAGTCACAGAGACCACATATGGTCTCTGTTTTATCATTCTAGCTAACCTATTTTGACTCTGTGTATTTTATTTAAGCATTTATTTTCGAAACAGGGTCTCACTATAGAGCCTTAGCTGACTTGGAATCCACTATGGAGTCCAGGCTGGCCTCAAACCCTCAGAAACAGTCAGCTGAACTTACTGAGTTATCCGTTAACACTATGCTTTGCTTTGACGAGGAGACCGATGGGGCCTATGCAGTCATACCTACTGATGTTCACTAGTGATCCGTTCTATTAGCTGATTGGATCTTTGTTAAATAGCACTTTATATATTTCTGATGATCTTCCCGTGGCTTAGTTTTGGCCCTTTTTATGTCACCCGATTACTTGACTTAAGAACAGCGAGACAGTGAAACTTTGTTGCTTGAGCAGACCTGTGATGAAGAGCTCATCTCAGGAAGAGACATGCTGGGAATCCCTTATGTTCCATATTTCCTAGGTGTGAAACCAAGTGAGGAAAAGAAAGAAAGGCACCAAAGGGCCAAGAGCTGGATGGATTAAGAGAGAGAGCAATCAGTGGTTCCTTGTGACAAATGAACCGTAAATGAAATTTCCACAAGGGCCTGAGTCTCAGGAGTGTTTTAAACACTACCTTCTGAGCTGGTGATCAAGAAGACTGTGTTGCAAGGTGGAGGGCATGAGAGAGGTGGGAAGAAGGGGCGAGCGTCTGCTAGAGAGGCCAGTCTGACTGGAAGAACTCGAGGATAGACTTCTTGTCATGAGTTAAGCTGGATAAGCATGTTGGAGTACTGGCTGCTCTTCCAGAGGACCTGGGTTTGGTTCCCAGCACCCACATGGTGGCTCACATCTGTCTATAACTCCAGTTCCAGGGGATTCGATTCCCTCTTCTGACATCCAAGAACAATTGGTGGATATATAGACTATCAGATACAAACATACACATAAATGAAAATAAATGAATTAAGTAAAAAAAAAAAGTCTTACTATAGAAACTTGAAGTTAAAATCTCATGGGGAGAGCTTTTTTCCTAGGATATCAATAGGAATGATCATTCTGAGGTATATTAAGTTGACTAAAATATTCCTTCTCTAGGAAATAATACATGCTTAGGAATTTTCTTGATGGAATGTTGGAATCTGAGTACATTACAGACTTCTTTTTGTGTTAATTTGAGCACCTTTGGTTCTGTATAAATGTGAAACCTACAAACTAGTCATGGAATTGCTTCCCTTGTAAAACCAGGGTTGAGTTTTTGATGAGGGAAAAACAATTCAGTTCAGCTTCCTCTGAGAATTTCTATCACAGATAGGGAAGTTATGAGTGATTGATAATGACAGGATAATGAGGTAGTTGGGTGTTTCTAATCAGGAAATATTTTCAGGTCCGTCTGACTAGGAGCAGTCTTGATGGGCTTTGGAGTACAAATCATGACACTATTTTTGGAACATAGTCAAAGATGAAGAGTATCATGGAGGTATGATATGCTTGACTAAAATGTCAAAGTATTTCATGGTTTGTGACTCAGTTCCAAAATTCAAATAGTCTCTGTGTCTGTCTATTTCTCTTCTCCCTCCCTCCCTCATCCCTTCCTCTCTCCCTCCCTCCCTCTCGTTTCCTTCCTTCCCTCCCAGAAAATGTTCAGTATCAGATTATCTGGCAGGTCACTGGAGTGTGAGAGATAACACCAGTCCCTTTGTTCTCATTCATCCCACTCTTGGGAAGACAGTTACCAAAGCCTGACAGAAACATCTGCTGTGGGATAATGCTCTTGTCTATAAAGATTTGTCACTTGTTTTAGTTTAGTAAAATGCTGATTGGCCAGTAGCTAGGCAGGAAGTATAGGCAGGGCAACCAGACTAAGAATTCTGGGAAGAGAGAAAGCAGAGAGTCAGTCACCAGCCAGACACAGATGAAGCAAGATGAGAATGCCTTACTGAGAAAAGTTACAAAGTCATGTGCCTAAACATAAACAGGAATTATGGGTTAATTTAAGTTGTAAGAGATACTTAATGATAAGCCTGAGCTAATAGGCCAAACAGTTTATAATTAATAACTGGGACAGAACAGCTACTGGACTGAACAGGACAGAAACTTCCATCTACAAACATCCATGGTTTTCTCACATACACAACACTCTGTCCAGGGAACAAAAAGTATTCTTCAACTTACTTATGCTGATATCTAATAGAGACATGGCTGAGGAGACTGCTCCTTCTGCCTGTATTGCTAAGCCTAAGTGTTCCATATGACCAAATATTAACAGGCTTTTAGAAAATCAGCTGTACATTTTAAATGTCACTGAACGGTGTCTCCACAGCTCTCCTCCTCATAATAGAGATGGAGCTGAAAAATGTAGAGAAGTGGATTTCCCCATCATTGAACTCTCCCTGCTCAAAGATGGGTCTTCAAAATGGAGCATTTCCCCAAAAGGTAGAGAGAGCAGTGCTCCAGGGAAGACCATGGACACTCAACCCAGAAGCAAGACGACACTTGGGATGTGTGCACAGGGTCCCATTGCAAGCCAGCACTGTGTCACAGTGGGATGGCTACAAACATACACCTCACTAGGTCATTGATGCCCCCTGCAAGTGAAGGGGACTCAGACTAGGCAGCTCCCTCCTTGCCTTGATACAGTTGATTCAAAACTGGGGTCATTATAATGGACCCCATTCTGCCCTCCAAGGTCACATGGAAATTGCCTAGGTGGAAGCCAGTGCGGGACACAGACTGGGGTACTTTCTTGTTGCTCTTCTGACTGGTGGAAGCTTCAGCTATGTCCAGAGAAGAATTATTAAGTCATTTGTAAGTTTGTCCTTTCTAGTGACTCTCTGTGACATTCTGTGCCCTCCCTCCAACTTTTCCTCCTGGAATTGGGATCCCAGGTCACGGATGGCAGTTTGGTGGGATATGATGTCCAAGCAGCAAGACATTTTTGTTAACTAATTGGCTAGTGGTAAGGTAAAGTTTGGAAAATGTTGAGAAGTTGCTAAATCAGGGAGTCAGCTCTCTGGGCTTCACAGGAGTAGATAAAATGAGACTTCTGAGTTCCACCCCATGTTCTGTGTAGAAGTTGCCCTGCTGAATGTCTTGTTAATGTGACAATTTCTCTCAGGCCACCTTAAGAACTGGCATCAGTAAAAACATTTTTGGGGAGGATAACTTTGCAAAGAATTGTTATTTTATAGCTACAGTTTGTAACAGAGTGGAGGTTTTCTCTGTGTGTTTCTGCCTTCAGTGAAATCCCATGAGAATCAGAAATCTCTTGGGTGATCACATTTTTTTTTGCGAGACAGGGTTTCTCTGTGGCTTTGGAGCCTGCACTGGAATTAGCTCTTGTAGATCAGGCTGGTCTCAAACTCACAAAGATCCACCTGCCTCTGCTTCCCGAGTGCTGGGATTAAAGGCGTGTGCCACCACCGCCCGGTGGGTGATCACATTTTTAACTCCTGCTATTACTATAGCAACAAAGTCTGTTTTTACTGCTCAAATTAGTTAATCAATAGTGGTCTTTGATTTATGATGTTTGACAGCAGCCATCCCTGAAGATCATTGACTCTTCATTCTTCAGTAGCTAATGAGAGCCCCTGTTTCAAGACAGTAATTCCCAGGTAAAATACAGCAGCCTGAAAATCTCTTTTAATGTGTGAGCCTGAGACCTTGGAGCAGGCTAATCACTGAAATACCAGCAAAGAGCACATTTTCCTGCATGTATGTCATTGATTAAGGACAGAAGCAAGTTTTCTGAGATAGGCCACATGCTTTATTTTCATCCTGTCCAGATATACACACCCCACATTAAGACATGAAGTCTGAGGGCTGGAGAGATGGCTCAGGGGTTAAGGCCACTGGTTGCTCTTTCAGAGGACCTGGATTCAAGTCCTAGCACGCATGTGGCAGCTCACCACTCTCTGTAACTCCAGTTCCAGGGGATCTGACTCCTTCTTCTGGCCTTCAGGCTTATCAGTCATGCATGTATATCAATGTACACAGATCCATGCAGGCAAAACATCTATGCACATAAAAATAAATTTTAAAGGAGACATGAAGTGAGGTCCAAGAGGAAATATGTATTTTCCTGGTATTTGAATTTATTTATATTGGATTTGCCAAATAATATACTAATAAAAGTCATATTTAGCTACATCTCTATTAACTAATAGGCCTATGGAATAAAAGAAATTGAGATTGGGCATGTATAAATTACATATATTGTATGTTTGTGTGTATAAGAGCAGCTTAGTTTTAGTCCACATTTTCTACATGCATTCTCTCACAGAGACACAATGACTATAGATCACTATAAATTCAATATGTGTAGGCCTTAGCAACCATTATGATTATGGGTTTACCTTCAGTTTCACTTAGCTTCCATCTCCAGTTAGCTATTTTTATCTCATGGGTGTAGGTAGGGTAAATGTGGAATGGTGATTAACCTTTGTGAGTTTACATGAATCTATTTCCTAGCATCAGCCTGTCAATTCGCTGATATATGTCAGGTTTACCACCGGACAGAGCTAATTGGCACTAAAATAACCCTTCCAGTTTGCCGTAAGCCACCTTTTCTCACTGGTGTTTCTGTGTTGAGCTGGAGACTCTTTAACTGCATTACTCCTTTGAGTCCTGATTGGTGATCTGTTTCATCTTGAAAGATTCACCTTTCTGAGTGTGTGCCCGGTTCATGATGCTCTCTGTGCCTGGCAGGTTTTACTCTGTAGAGTATGTGGTACAATTACCACTTCCGTCAGAGCCTTGCCAATGCGAACAGAATTTCCTCATCAAAGTGAAGGCCTTTTCATTTAATTTGCATCAGCAGATGATGCTGTATCAGCTTGCATATCTGGAAAGCATGTAGCTTAATGGTTAGGAAGATCAGATTAAACCAAAGTGTCATATCTACAATCCATGACAAGATTTGTTAACTTACGTATATCCTGGGTATAGTACAACAGATCCTTAATATACCAGTTGCTTCAAGAGAATTCCTTCAACAAAGAACTAAGAGAATCCACACCTCCTTTCTCTTCTCTATCCTAATTTGCTTGGTTGAAAACTCCTAGCAGAAGTATTCAGACATTTATTCAGTGCTGTGGGACAATGGTCTTGTACCCTGTCACTTATATTGTATTATTTTAATAAAGTGCTGATTGGCCAGTAGCAAGGCAGGAAGTATAGGCAGGGCAACCAGGCGGGAAGTAGAGGCAGGGCAATGAGAACAGGAGAATTCTGGGAAAAGGAAAGGCTCAGTCTGCACTCATCATCCAGATGCAGAAGAAGTAAGATAAAAATGCCTCACTGATAAAAGGTACCAAACCACGTGGCTAACATAGACAGTAATAATGGGCTAATATAAGTTATAAGAGTTAATAAGGAGCCGGGCGGTGGTGGCGCATGCCTTTAATCCCAGCACTCGGGAGGCAGAGGCAGGCAGATCTTTGTGAGTTCGAGACCAGCCTAGTCTACAAGAGCTAGTTCCAGCACAGGCTCCAAAGCCACAGAGAAACCCTGTCTTGAAAAGCCAAAAAAAAAACCCCAAAAAGAGTAAATAAGAAGCCTGAGCCAATAAGCCAACCGGTTTATGATTAATGTAGACCTCTGTGTGTTTCTTTGGGATGGAATGGTTGCAGGTCCGGGCAGGGCAGAAACCTCTGCCAACAATCCAACAGCAGGGTGTCCCTACAAGGGACTCATGGGCTATTGCTGACATTTATTTAGAGGGTAAGGTGATGTGAAACATGACCTTTATCCCTACCCAATAAATGTGGGTATGCAATGTGAGTGTTAGTATGAAAATTGGGAGATGACAAGAGCATTTTGTACAGGCTATGCTTTTGCTGTGTTGACTAGTCTTAGGATGGGAAGTACTCTACCGAGCCAGCTACTGATGCCTTCTACTAATTTTATTCCTATAGCTAAGCTGATCCTGCTTCCAACCCAGTTTTGAAAGTATGTAAACTCACTGTGAGAAAGGGGATTTTATAGTTGGGGGATGACTATAGGCTTGAAAGCAGAGGAGACTGGGGGTCATACAAGATTGTAATTTCTTAGATTCATACCAGGCACATTAGTGCATGAACTGCAGTGAGCATGTGCTGATGGGACTGTGTGCTGTTGTCACAGTCAGAGTCCTTATAGTCTATCGCTCTTAGAAGTCTATCAATATGAGTTGACAATAATGATAAAACCTGTTGGGGGGGGGGTTCCACTATCTTGTGGGTGATATAGAGAAAGACTACTTCTATAGAGCTAGCTTATGGCTTGTCTGAATTTATGTCTTTATATATAAACTCTTGACAGCACTATCTACTGTCCCTTTCACAGAGGCTGTTATAGAAAGTGCACAACACAGTATGTCACATTTATTTGTTTCCTAATAGGGCTAGTTCGCTTTCCCTAAAAGTCTTTGGATGGTGGAATTCAGGAATGTTTACAGAGGGGAGTGACATTAAAACGTTTGAAAACCATGTGACTGAGAGCAAAAGCCAAACATTTGGAGTTTACTAAACATTCCCAGAGACTCGATGTGGGGAACACAATAGCACACACGTTAAACAAATCAGTCACCAAAGCATAGGGATCGTAGCAGACGCTAAAAGCAGCCCTGCTGAGGGAATAGGGCTTTGGAGGTTCAGGGCCTAGCTTAATAGTGTGGATAAATAAGCCTCTGGGGGCCTGGGGCCTGTATCTAAACGTTGGGCCACCTCTTCTCCCTGTAATGATGGTGTTAAGATAGTACCATCACCAATCCCCAGGCTTTCTGAAGAGAAAAAGTCCGCTGCCATTCACGGAGAGCTAGAGAAATAGCATAGACCTCTCACGGCACTTTTTCGTTGGCTGAGGTAGGAGACACACTGTAGTCAGCTGCGCCTCTGTCCAGCTGTGGCAGGAGATACACTGCAGTCAGCTGCACCTCTGTCCAGCTGTGGACTGAGATAGGCGCTGACTGACTTCTCTGTCTCGTAGGAGCCAGCTATGAGGCTTCTTTTCCCATTGCAAATCTGTCTATGGTGGAGTGTCTAAAAAGTGATAATGAATGGCTGGCAAATGCTTGTCAGTTTGGGAAAGAGCAGAAACCTTTGTAAGCAGAGCTGAGACCTTGCTTAAGGGCAAATGCTCCAGCAGCAGGTTTCTAAGTAGATTTTTATCTTGGTTTCTGCTTTTGGGTGTTTGGTGGTTGTTTGCTTCTCTGTTGCTGTAATCCAGTACCTGAGGCTGGGAAGTACAGGAAGGAAGACTCATTCAGCTCAGCTTTGGAGATGGGAAGTCCAAGATCCATCTCTTTATCCGTTTGGCCTCAGGGGTCTGGTGGTGGGTGGTATCCCTAAGGAGGAAGCTCTGGGGCCAGCCAGGCTCTTTAGTCAGCCTTCTCTCAGACCCCAGTACACCAATCCTCCTCCAGACCAATGTTTCTAGGGACCCAAATCCCATGCAGTCAGCCTAACTTCTTACAAGACTCATCCTCTCTTAGTATAATACACTGGATACAACTCCTGAAGCCTGAGAAGGCCCAGGAGATAGCCACACCCTCTGCTACACCCCTCTCTCCCTTTTCTCATCAGTTGGAGTCAGATAGATCTACTCTATTCTAAAGACTGTCCTTGGTCTTTTTTCTTTCTACCAGGAGTAGGCACCAGCAGTCAGGCTGCCTCTGAAGAGGATGGAAATCTCTTGATGACAACACAGCATAAGAAAAAACTTACTTAAGACACAGTGACTTTGTTACATTGTTGTTTGCTCTGAGACAGGGCCTCTCTGTGGAGCCCAGGGTGGTGTCAAACTTTGACTCCTTCTGCTTCATCCTCACGGGGTTACAGGCCTGCACCTCCAGGCCCATCAGGGGTAGAGACTTGCAACAGTGCTTAGGTTCTGCACATGGACTGTGTGTTATGAAGTCATTCTTGACCCTTGGCCTTACACAGATAGCTTTAAACGTGTACCCTGCATGGTACCCAGGTAAGAAGTCATCTTTAAAGTGTCAGGCCCACAAGCAGAGTCATGTCTCCTCATGGGTATCTGAGAGATCAGATATTACTTCCAGGATTCTCTGCAGACATGTGTCAAGATGTCACTTCTCAGGACCCTACTCCAGAAAGTGCCAGAAGTCACAATCGCATTATCACCAAACTCTGTTCACTAGTTACCCACAGATGCTACCTCAGCCTCTATGCTAAGTGATTTGAGAGAATCAGTTCCTATGTAGAATCAGGAACCACAGGGAGAGAGGCTGTGCGTCTTAGACAAGCTGCTTGTCCTGTTTTCTGTGGGTCCCACTGTGGTGTCTCCTCTTAAAACTGAGCCCAGACTTCTAGGGCAGACCCCAAAGGAGAAAGGTTGGGGTTTCTTTTTCATTCAGTCGGAGGAGTTTCTGTGACCTCCCTTTAGCTAAGCGATCTTGAGTCCCTGAACCTCGAGTTGTACAAAGAGCTTTGCTACTTCTTGAGCTTAGCAGCTGTTGTAAGTATGTCGCGTGACTCCCCACATATCTTATATGAAGTTTTCATTGAACACCTGCTAATTGGCAGAGAGCCATTGGCCACAGGATAAAAATGGAAATTTCCACCAGTCCTCAAGGGATGAGCTGAATAGCGTAAAGAGAAAAGATTAAGATATATAAAGATACAGTATTTATTATGTTAAAACAATCTTATTCCATGTTCTTTCTGATGATAGGAATCTAGGAGAAATAAAAGGGCGCTGTGATGCCAACACCAATTAGGATATTTTCAAACCCACGTTAAGTGATTTCTTGCACATCACATTGTTTGCTGAAGTGTGCTTTTCTGGAAGAGTGTATAGTTAGTCTGTAGGGCTTTTGTTGATGTCAGGAATGATTGCCCTTAAATTCTCACGATTGTGTTTACAGCCTCGAGTACAAAAGGACCCCCAGGCTCTCTTGTCAGGATGAGTTTGAAACTTCCAAACTGAAAAGGAAAACATGACATTTAGGAAATGTAGAGATAATGTAGATAAATAGGAGCTTGAAACTCGAGAAATGTGCACAAAAAGACTGAAGTTCCCGTAGGAAAGAAAAGCATGCTTTTATCTCTCAGAGGATGATTATTTAGGACAGAACGTTCAATACTTGCTTCTCTCTTACGTCAAAGCAGCGGATGTTGGAGCCCGCTTCCAGCAAGTCCACGTCCTGTGCAGCGCTGAGCGGCTCGTGGTGTCCTTGGCAGCGGCACTCAGCCTGGCCTATGCAGGCATCATTTGTTGGAACAAAGAGACAGGGGATGAGGGGAGGAGAAAGGGAGGTGATGAAGAGGATTATAGGAAGGAAGAAAAATAGGAAGATATGAGAGGGAGAGAAGAGAACTAAGTGAAGATGGCGAGTGTTTCTGTAACACACACCATCCAGTGTGCACCCATCTCGGGGTTCCTAACAGCGCGAGGACTGGAGCACAGACGGGGCCACCAGCTGGCTTCCCCCTGCTCTTTCGCTGCTTTTTTGCACGTCATTTAGAAACATTTTTTAAAATTCTTGAAAAAGAATTATTAAAATTTAAAGCCCTTGGAAGGAAACCATGACTCAAGCTGTTTTTGTTGTTATGTTGGGTTTTTTTGTTTGTTTGTGTTTAAGACAGCTAAATAATCTTTTAAAAAAATCTCCCAAAGGCTACATTTCATAGATGGCACAAAATTATACTGAAAACATCCGAAAAGAAATTCTTGTTGTCACTTCTTTGGTATGTCTTTATTTTATTTTTTACAGGGAAATAATCTGCAGGCATTTTCATATCTCACATTTGCATACAAATGTAGACGTCTTCACCCTCTTGACTTTCAGTCTGGTTTCCTGTCTTCGTTTCTTTTCTTTCTGTTGGCTCCTCTAGGCTTTGGGTTCAGCTTGGTCTCCCCCCGCCGCCCCCCTTTCTCACACCCTTATAGTTCCCTTCAGCATTTCCACTTGCTTGCTCAGTCCTGGAAACTCTTCGTGCCAGGTATTAGATCACGGAATCTGTTTTCCTCGTTGGCACCCCTCTTTCTTTTTCTTCTGTTGATGTTTTTCTTCCATCCTGCCTCCTTCTGCTCTTTGGCTTTCTCCAAGGATTACCGGTGCAGATGGTCACGAGGACTCTGTGGCAGGACTCGCTGTTTCTCTGTTATTCAGTTGGGTGTGCACAGCAACAGCCGCTACCGCTGATTTTAGTTTTTCTCTCTGTGAATACTTTTCTGTAAGATAAAAGCTTGCAGTGTATGAAGGTGGTCTGTCTGTTCTAAATTTTCTGCTTCGGAGTCTGAACTTCTGGTCACTAGCCTCCTGCTCTTAACTGCGAGTCTATAGTACTTTCCTATCGTTTCCTCTACCCACAGGCACTGACTAAAGAGGGGTCTTTGGTGACCTGGGCTTTGAATCGCTAAGGTATTATTTGATGCCATGTGATGCACTCAGATTACTGTGTGGCTTGAGATCTACCAAGGTGCAATGGCTCACTAGGTGAGGCACCTCCCTCATGCTAGGTCGCCTTGTCACATTTTCTCCTTTGTGTGCATTTTATCTTGCGGTTTTCTCTTTTTGTAAATGTAAGCTTTTTATTTTCCTTGAGGAAATTCCTAAGGATAAACTCTCTGGGTTGTATCTTTAATTTTTTAAGAATTTACCATTCAGGCCAGGCGGTGGTGGCGCACGCCTTTAATCCCAGCACTCGGGAGGCAGAGGCAGGTGGATCTCTGTGAGTTCGAGGGCAGCCTGGTCTACAAGAGCTAGCTCCAGGACAGAATCCAAAAGCCACAGAGAAACCCTGTCTCGAAAAACCAAAAAAAAAAAAAAGAATTTACCATTCTCATTTCTGATATATGCTTATAATTTTGCATCCACGTCAGAAATGTCTAAGAGTTTTGCGCACCCCAAGTCCTTGCCAGAACCTACACTTCCAGGCTCTTTGAAATATAATCTGCCTGTAACTGTGTGGCAGTGACTGTTGGAGGGAGCCGCTTGTTGGTTCCCGGATGCTTGGCTAGCTTGGACCTGTAATAATCACACAGAAACTGTATTAATTAAATTACTACTTGGCCCACTAGCTCTAGCTTCTTATTGGTTAATTCTTATATTAATTTAACCACGTCTATTAATCTATATATCACCACATGGCTGTGGCTTACCAGCTAAAGTTCCCAGCATCTTTCTCAGGCTGTGGATCCATGGCTTCTTCTAACTCTGCCTTCTTTCTCCCATGCTATAGGCCAAGCCAGTTTTCTTTATTCATTAACCAATAAAAGCAACACATAGCTAGAAGGACCTCCCATACCAAGTGACTTTGGCTTACACTTGCCTCCTAACCAGTAGGGTTGAACTTCTTTCTGTGTCTCCGAGGCCCATCTGGGTCCTTCTTTAGTGGTGGCCCTGTTTGGACATCTCTCTCCATCTTATTTGTTTTCTTCCCCTGAGTTGTAAGACTTCCATATACACTGGGGGATTTAAGCTATATATGGGGCACCACACCATAAATATTCCCACAAATCTGATGAGTAAGTTCTTGTTTTCCCAGCCATCTTTCAATATAAAAACTTTTTCGTTTGGATTAAACTTACTCGAACAATTCTTTCTTTGATAATTTGTGACTAAGCAATCCATGTCTCACCAAACAGCCCGGGTATTTCTATTATAGTTTCAGTCTTACATGGAGATCCATAATCCACTTAGAATGCATCTTTGAACATAGTATGAGGTACATTTGTTTGTGTTCTGGTATGGTTGATCCAGATCCATTTATTGAGATGTCTGGCCTGTTTCCCATTGGGCTATCTTGACAGCAGAAGTAAAATAACAGCAAAGTACTGAATTGTCATGTACAGAATTGTACAGAACATTTTCCCAATTATATAGTGCTGACCTGAACTTGTTAAGGTTTCATTTTGAATTTTTTGAGTTTATTGGTGTCTGAGGCCTCTAACCTTTGAGGCTGTTCTTTGTGATGTACTCCAAACATGAGCTGTGTATTCTCCCTCTCTTTCTGTTTCTGGAGGAAGCTCTTAGGTTTGCTGTTATTTCTAAATTTGCTCTTGAGGCGCAGAGATAGAATTCAGTAATTTAAAAAGTTACTAGTGTTTAAAAAACACTAGGATTCTTTCAGACCTTTGCACTTCTTGGCTTGCCTGAGGTTCTGAGGCTGATGGTTTCATTAATATGCTAATGTTTGTCTTAGGCAGTGTTCTACTGCTGTGTTTGACTGGGGCTGGCTTACAGTTTAGTCCATTATCGTCATAGTGGGAAGCATGGTGGCATGCAGGCAGACTTGATGCTAGAGAAGGAGCTGAGAAATCTATATCTGGACCTGCAGGCAGTAGGAAGAGAATGCCACACTGGGTATGGCGTGAGGCTTCTGGGACCTCAAAGCCCAACCCCTAGTGATACACATAGCTACACCTACTCTAACAAGGTCACACTTTCTAACAGTGCCACTCCCTATGGCCAAGCATTCAAACGTGTGAGTCTTTGGGGGCCATTCCTATCCAAGCCACCACATGCCCTGAGATGCTTTTAAGAAAGGAAATATCAGGGCTGGAGAGATGGCTCAGAGGTTAAGAGCACTGACTACTCTTCCAGAGGCCCTGAGTTCAATTCCTAGCAACCACATGGTGGCTCACAACCATCTGTAATGAGATCTGGTGCCCTTTTCTGGCCTGCAAGCATACATACAGACAGAACACTGTATACATAATAAATAAATAAATCTTTAAAAAAAATAAAAAAGAAAGGAAATATCTGAGATGCCTTCTTTTTTTGCCTGTTTATTTTCACGTCTGTGTTGTGGTGTCAGCCTTCTACAGAGGCAAGAGTTGGGTGAAATACATACGTAGGCATCTTCTTCATAGTCTGAAGTCTGGACAAGCAGGAATGGTTTTCTCCAAGAACCTCTAACTTTCCCATTCTGCAAGTTATCCAAGAAGCTTTGGCTGAGATTGGTTACTAAGCAATCTTAGGAAATTGACACGTGTCTAGATGTGACTCAAGGTATGTCACCTAGGGTGTTTGCCCTCAGGAAGCATGTGTCCATCCCTTGATGGCTCTTGGCCTCTTCTTGCATTGCTAAGTGCCTGAGGGACACACTGAAGGCTTTCATAACCTTCAACCTTGAAGTCAATTACTTAAGAATCTGTGTGACTGTGTCTTGTCTTGAGTGTTTAGGGGATAGTGATGTGGGCTTCAGGGCCAAGCGGGTGTGTTTCTATATGTGCTAGGGATCATCAGAAATGCAGTGAAAGTTGTACAATTTCTTTATTTTCTGAGCGTATTCTGTTTATGGACGGAGAGTTCTGAGTGTATTTTGGAAAGTTGTTCTTTGTCTCATGTCTCACACTGTCAATGATGATTAGAGCCGATGAAGTAGCTGCTTCTAACGTTTGTTAAATACATTACAGTAACCACGAAAAGTAACGGGAGACTTCAAAGCTTTTCCCCAGTGAAATAAAACCAGGTTATTATTTCCATAAACCATCTTTCTTCCCCAGGCTTGCTGCTGGGCTAAACATGTCTGCTTTCTCTAGAAATAATGAAACTTCTGGAAATTTAGAATTTGGGTCATTCTTTTTGGATGAAAAAGAGATAAAAGTAATTTGTTATTAAAGCATTCTTACATTGTAAGCACTAATGATCTCTGGAAAAGCCACTTTGGTGTGTGGGAAGAGGGATTGTTTTTATGTAGAGTTGGTTCAGAGTGTGCTGTGGAGACTAGCCCACATCCTGTGTTCTTCAATGACTAACCCAGATTGCAGCTCTGGGGAGCTGCTGCTGCTGCTGACATTTGCAGCCATTGCAGGGGGCCTGCGCCGTGCATGCTGGGTGCTCAATGCATTTTATTAAATGGTGTAGACATGAAACAACCGAAAAACCTCTTGACTCTTATTAGTAATCTCTTCAAAGTGGAAATACAGAGAGAGAAGTAAAGAACACTGGATAAAAATACTAGAACTTTAATTTTTCCAAATGAGTTAAAATGCCAGCAATTATGTATATTGTGACCTATTAGGTGAAAATATTCTATCTTTTAAAATAGTATCACTGGAAACTAAGAGCAATGAATATATATAATTATACATTCATTTGCTCTACAAATGCCGGTTATAAGTATTGTTTGGTAATGTTAAAATGGAATTTTAAAATAGGATTTGAGTCTGCACTTTAAGTAAAGCCAACTCTTACTCGAGTAGTTCTTGATTACAAGTCATTGTATTTTTTTTTTAGATTTATTTTAATTGGGCATGGTTGCCCACACATTTAATCCAAGCACTTGGGCAGGTGGATCTCTGAGTTCAAGACTAGCCCAGTCTACAGAGTGAGTTCCAGGACAGCCAGGGCTTTTCAGGGAGACCTAGTCTCAAAAAAATAAGCAAGCAAAAAATAAAAAACCCAAAACCAAACCAAACAAAACGAAAAGGTGTGTGAGTGTTTTGCCTACATGTACGTATGTGCACCGTGTACAGGCCGGGCCCTCAGCTGAGGGCTACAAGAGGCCTTGGATTCTCTGGAACTGTACTTCCAGGCAACGTGACCCACCATATTGAGTGCTCTTAACCAGTGAATCATCTCTGGAGTCCCTTGATTACAATCCTGAAGGACACGTTGCTGAGAAAGGAGAGTCCCACCGAAATCAAATGGTGTTTCTGAAATACTAAAACTAGCACATCCTTAATCCTAGTCTCCTTTTGCTAGCTCGTCAGCTTGCCCTTCAGAGATGAAATAATTATAGCAAAGACCCATCAGAAAGCTGTCGTGAGGAATGGAAGGAGGGCTCAGTGGGTAAGAGCACTTGCTGCAAAATCAGGAGGACCTGAGCTCCATTCCCCACCGACAAGAAAAGTTGTGCGTGTGACTGTACTGGGCGCGAGTACTCAAGCGCTGGGAGGGGCAGAGACCATTACTGGGGCTAACTGACTGCCAGCTCAGCTCCAGGTTCAGCAGGAGACCCCATCTCAAAAGTATAAATAAGGTAGGCAGTGACAGAGCAGGACATCATAATCATCTGGCCTCCACCCACATGCACAGCCTGGTGCACCCTCGTACCCGCGTGTCTGTACCTCACACAGGTACAAGCAGTAGTAATAATTTGTAAAGTTACAATGGCGGCTTGAGGGCAATGTTCCTTAGTTTTTCAACTTTAGCGTTTTTAAAATCATATCCAAGGACGTAGGCTGGACCTTTCAACACAGTGAATATTTCTAAAATAAATTGCATTTGCTTGAGGGATAAAGGAAAAGAACCCGAGTGAACCCCTATCCAGGCAACATATATCGACCCCCAAAACTCCTAGGCCTGACCTTGAACTCGGTCCTCCTCCTCCGGTTGTCTCATAGTTGACGGTCTGGTGTACAAAAAAGGAAGCTGGATTTTTTTATTCTTCAGCCATATCATGGTTTACTTGCAGGGTCTATATCTAGCCGTGCTAACTATGTCTTGGTAGTTAGTCTGTGTTCTGCAGTCCTGGGGGTTGAAGACTGAATGAAGGTTCATCTGCCCTGGCACAGAGAAGGAACTCACTTCGTGTAAGGTGATCACCAGTGAGTTAGAAACTGAGTCCGTTATCCGATGCACGCCCTGATTTTCACTTCTTCAAATTCCAGTTTCAAGTCTGCAGCAGAGGTAACTAGTATTCACAATTTCAAACCATTTAATGAAAATCAAATATTATCACTATAAGATATTTTAAAAATCGAGCACTGTAAAAATGTTACCTAAAATTTGTTTGCTTTTTAAGATGAAGGGCTTTTTTTTTCTTCAGATGAAAGGCATGGATTTAAATGTGAAAACACACTGTACTCCAGGCTTATTTACAATAAAACTACAAACACTGCATAAACCTAAAATTGATGTGACCTATTTAACCTTCTTTAATTTGTCTGTTTTTTCTGCTTGCATATTCAATGATAGGCAGCTTAGATATTTTAGTTGAATAAAGTAGTCTTGTTCAAGCTAGAATCACTGTGCCTACTTGGATGTTGTTTTTCAAGAAAAGGCGGTAGAAATGGACTCTTTTCAATGAAAAAATGACTCAACTCCCAGGGCAAGGTTAAAATAAGGACAGCTTTATGTTTCTCTGTCTGGTGTATGTAGTTGAGTGGAGTCAGCAGGCTGAAGTCCGTAAAAAGCAAGGGAAGGTCAGGGTTCCAGGGAGAGTCTTTGTTCCTGGCATCTCAGTTTGTCACAGGCTGCCCCTGCCATATCCATGTATTACCTTTTTGTAGTGTAGCGGTGTTGTCAACCTCCCAAGAGAAAGGCACTAGATGGAGAAAGCCTAGGGTGGACCAGTAGAACAGAGAACAGCCCAGCTAGGCAAGGCATGGGCATCCTCCAATAGGATTGACCTTTATTGAGTAGCTGTCCCAGTCAATACACTTAATGCTATGTGTGCTTTGACCTCTATATTTGCCCATTGGCTACTGGTCCTACTCGGCTTCCTTGGGCTTGACCTGAGTCTGTGGGAGTCAAACCTCAGTGTTTGAAGGAGAGATTTAAAAGAGGCAGCGGAGAGCAGAGGTGTGTGAAGTGTCCATCATCCGTTGTCACCCTAATTAGATCCATACTGGTGTCTGTGCATAGTCTTCTGTCACCTCCCACACTGTAACAAAGATGAGATCCCACAGGCACAGATGTGCAGTCTCATTACCCCACTACTGGTCTTCAGAGTCCCGGAACTTTGCTGCAAGAGCGACAGCTGTCATAAAGTGTGTAACTTCCTTCTTCTGGTCTAAGCCAAAGGCTGCACTTCCGAGTTGGGCTACCCAGGCTTAGCTGGTTTATACGCAAGCGTTTCTCTCTGATGGGGCAAGCCTTATTTGTTGAGTTCTGTGAATACTCCGTGACTTTTGAGGGCCGAGGATGGCTTTTCAGGCAGGTTTTCTGTGCTGTTTTTCTTTTCCCCTGAGGCTTTAATCTAGATTAAACCTCGGGTATCCTATGTGTCACCTCCTGTCCCTCTGTAGCCCAGCAAGGCTTGGATCAGCTGGTGTCGTTTTACCGACCTCTTTTAAGTTGTCTTATGTTCTGTTCCTTTTTAACTCGACAGAGCTGTATATTAGACATTTTCTATAGAAACATTCTGTTCCTTTAATGAGCAGGATCCTCTCAGGGCTCCATGAGGTCCATGTTCTCTCAGTTCATGGCCCTTGTCCAAAAAATGTTTCTCAAGCCCGCCGATTCTCAAAACAGCAGTGCACAAATCCACTGATCTCCTCCGTAGTCCTTCATTTCTGTTTTCTACTGTTTTGTACCATGCCAAGATAGAATCTTCCTCCCAATTATTAGAAGATGTGGTTTGAATATGTTTTAGTCTTTTGGAATATTTAGTGAAGAATGTTAGCTGAGAAAATAAGAAAATGAACCCCACTTGGCTAACCCTTACTCTGCCAGCGTTGCTGGAAGGGAACTATTAGCAGCCGAGCCATATGCTAATAGAAGTTGAATTAAAAATGGTTTTAATATAATGGTGGGCGTAAACAGCCTTAGCGTGCTTCAGAGTTTGCCTCTTTCATCTTCTGACTACTGCACACAGACAAGCGAAGCAATTTCCTTCAGTCGGTGCAAGATACTGTGTGCATTTGGTGGTGACTTTTTTGTGAGTTGGTTTCTTTAGTGAGGTCATGTAAAAGGCTCCACACTGGTTCCTAGGAGAGATGATCAGTAACAAACCCCGACCTTCTCAAACAGAGCCTCACACTCGCCTACAAGAGGAATTTCCTTACAAAGAAGTCATAATGCCAATTGCTGTTTTTCTTTTGTCCATTGCTAACCCCCAGTGTTCTTGGTCACCATGGGGGGGGGAATAGAACAGTGGGTTAAGCTTTATTTTGCAAGAAATATGAACAGATTTAATAATTTCTTCCATTGACTCAAACTTAATTAACTACCTCTTGCTCCTTGCCAAACAAATTGACAAGTGGATCCTCATGCCTGGGAGAAAGCACCCCCTTCCCACTTCTGCTGTATTGTACGCTTCCTGGGAGGCCCATGAGCCAGCACCTGGCTTTCATGCCCTGTTAGCTCCTGAGAAGTGGGAGGAAAATGCTGCACAGTGTTTGTGTGGATTGGGAACAAACATTCCACAGTAAGTTTGTAAGGTTGAGGGCCTTAATATATTCCATTTCAAATGTCAGCATTTTTTTCTCTCATGCTGGTTTCCATTAGAACATTAATCATAATTTCCCTGCCAGGTCTGAGTCCCCATTATCCAGTTATTATATGTTTATAATCTAATCTAATTTTTATATTTAGGTACAGTAAAACATGACACAGCAAAATACACAACATGGACCATGTTGTTTTGAAGTATATAAGATTAGCTACAGTCACATATAAAGTCTAATGTTTGACAGGTCTGGACCAACAGAAAAACATCTGCTTAGCTTAAACCTGACAAAAGCCAGTTCTTCTTGGTTGAGATCCAGAAGCCACCACTGACTCTCACTGAGTGTGCTAGCCAACACCCCTGAATACAGACAAAATTACCTTCAAGTTCTTTGACTCCAAGAATGTTCCTATAGCTAGAAGTGTAGATATGCAAGGGGTTTTTCATGCATCTGTATCTACAGCTAGCTCACACTTACACACACACACACACACACACACACACACACACACACACACACACACACACACACAGCCCGAATTGGTTCCTTTCTCCATTGCTGGCCAACAGTGACCTAAGGAGGATGGGGTCATTCTGGTTTCCTTTGAAGTTTGAGGGTGAAGGAACAACAGTATCAACATGAGGTAGCTGATCACACCACAGCCACAGTCAGGGACCATGAACACGCCTTACTCTGTTGGCTTTTTCCATCTCCCCTTTGTTTAGTCTGGGATCCTGGCCTGTGTGTTGATACTACGCACATTCAGTGGGTCTTGTCTCCTCTGCTAGCCTCTCTGAAGAACACTCCCAGACATTCCCAGAAACATGTCTCCTAAGGGGATCTAAACTCCGTCAGGTTGACAGTAGAGATTAACCATCACACTTATGAATACTCTTCTGAGCCTTTCAAATGGATGCCTTTCTGAAATGAACCAGAGACCCATAACTTAAGATGCTGACCGCAGTGAACAGAATGAGTCTAGCATGAGACTAGGGTTCAGGGGCCAATGAGAGAGCTCAGCAGGTAAAGGTACTTGCTGCCAAATGCAAGGACTTGGTTTCAACCCAGGGCACATGTAGTGAAAGGAAAGAACCAACTCCTCCCAAATTGTCCTCTGGCCTCTGCGTTTATGCTGTGGCACACACAAACACACACACACACACACACACTATATATATATATATGTATATATACATATATATATACGTATATATTATATAATATATTTCTTTTCTTTCCTTTTCCTTTTCTTTTTTTTCTGTGTAACTCTGGCTGTCCTGAAACTCACTTTGTAGACCAGTAGACCGGGTTGGCCTACAACTCAGAGATCCGTCTGTCTCTGCCTCCTGAGTGCTGGAATTAAAGCCATATGCCACCACTACCCAGCTAATGTTGGCTCTTGATGCTGTCTTGTTGGAGCATTCTAGTCTTCCAGTTCTTGTTCATTTCAGTTTTCTCTACTGTCACTGGCCATCATTTCTCTTTTCTCGTAGGCTCTCTGTCAGGCCCTAAACTCATTTTCTCATGGCTTCTTGTATTCCTTGGGCTTAGCAAATAGGTCAGTAAGTTTGCCACATTTTTAGATAAGGCATAAAAGGAAATAACATTTGAGGTTGATGGCAAGGATCTTCCCCTGCAGACAAAGTGAAGACTCTCATGGCACGGCTTCAGTGTTACCAGCTTGTTCCTAAGTTGTGTTCGGAATGGACAAAACTGATAGCTAGAAATTTGTGAGACGTCATAATACAGAACCCAAAGTGGCCAGTCTGCTGCAGAGCTGGTGGGAATGACCTAATTCTTCTTCTCCTCCTCCTCCTCCTCCTCCTTCTTCTTCATGTCAGAGCATTTTAACCATTGACCTTGGATGACTTGGCAGTGAGCCCAATGGGGTTATGAATTTTAGGTGAACATAATTCCATTTAATTTTCTATGTAAGATCCATTGTTGCCATTCTTAATAAAATATTCACTGCTTATAGATGTTTGTTTATTATATATGTAATACTCCATCATTGGAAAATTTCATCATAGAAATCAAAGGCAGGGCAGTGTGTTGCATAAATCTAGGCTCATTTTTAGACAGATTTTGAGGGGAATGTTAATTTTTCATGTCACAATATTTTAAAAGGGAAGTCATAAATCAACATTTGTATGTAATTACAGAAAAATGACTTTGGCCTCGATATTTTTCCCTTTCAATACTACTTTCCAGTAGTTATTAATAGTATGTCCATTTCTACTCTGGCCCGTTTTGCATTAATAAAAATACTACAACTCTAAATCTTTATAACTCTATAAGTAAAACTTGTAATTTGCCTGCCTTTGAATTGCATGTGGGTTTCCTTGACCTCCCACTCAAGCATATTTCAAGCACATATGACATTTCATTGTAGCTGTCATAGACACAGTAAGGTAACATTGCAGCTCATCCATTCTAGCTGGCTTTAGTTCTATACACATGAAGGGCACAGATATGAAGGGGTTTTGAGAGCTGTGTCCCCATGTGAGGTGCACAGACCTCCCTTGATTCTACGAAAACTGAAGACTAGGAACATGGGTCCATTTGTACGTGTACCCGATTAAGTCAGTTTAAGGAGCTGTGCCCTCACTGGGGCCAGCTTCTCACAGCATGTGGCCAGCTTCTTGACCAAGATGCCCCTCTCATTCCTTCTCTAAAAATCTAATCCTATCAGTTCTTTCCCTGCTAACAAAAATTTACTCTTATTTTTTGCAAGGCAAAAAATATTCAATTCATTATACTTTTTTCAGTAAGTCATTTCTGTTATAGGCATTTTAAGTATCTCTAGCAATCTTGCTGGATTACTGTCTAAAAACACTGGGTTACTGCCTAAAAACAAAATATTTCACTTTTCTGGATTTAGTGTTATGAATTATAGCTTGAACAATTTAAAATTCTCCTAAAAATAACTATAACCATGTCTTAGTGACCATCTCTCATGTTTATGTTTTTTTTTCTTTCTGAAGCAGGGTCTTTCCATGTTGTCCACACTGACCTCAAATTCAAAACACCCCACTTAGTTTCCCAAGCAGCTGGGATTGCAGATGCTGCCATAGCCAGGCCCCTTTCACATAGCTTAGATCTTAGCTCCTACCAGACATAATCATAGTAATTTTAAACATTCTATTGTACTTTGTTTATAGATAATGAAAGCAGAGATACTCAGAAGAACAATAATTTCCATGGTGTCTAATGCCTGGTCTTGCTTTTCATAATTATAGAAAACATCCAACGAGCCAGATTCTTTAAATAGCATTGCTCCTTCTGTCTCGGAGCATGTGCTTCTGTTTTTCACAGTTCCCTATACTTTCACATCGTGAGTACCTGCATGAAGCTCGGTACAGCAATGCTCCTACAAAAGGAGTGGGTAGAGCTTTCAAGTGTTTTTGCTTGAAACTAAAGATGATACTGGATGATATTCAGGATGGAGTGCCCACAGGTCAACCTGTTTAACCAAGATGTGCCCTGAATAAGAGCCCTGCATGGCTTTGTAATTTGGAGAATGTTATTTCCATAATGAGTCTGGTTTGTCAGAGGCAGAGATCTACAGTTAAGCACTGGCCAAACTCCTTGAGTTCAGTCATAGAGAGAGAAGAGTGATAATATGACCAAAAGTCAAGATATGATGGGGAGACCCACAGAAACACTGCCCTGAGCAAGTGGGAGCTCAATGACTCTGGACTGACAGCTGAGGAACCTACGTAAGACCAAACTAGGCCCTCTGAATGTGGGTGACAGTTGTATAGCATAGACAATTTGTGGGGCCACCAGCAGTGGAACCAGTATTTATCCCTAGTACATGAACTGGCTCTTTGGAGCCCATTCCCTATCGATGGATACCTTGCTCAGCCTAGATACAGGGGGGAGGGCCTTGGTCCTGACTTAAGTGATGTGACAGACTTTGTTGACTCCCCATGAGAGGCCTCACCCTCTTTGAGGAGTGGATGGGGGGTGGAGTAGGGAGAACTGGAGATCAAGAGGGAGAGGGAACTGGAAATGATATGTACAATAAGATTGTTTTTAAAAAGAAAACAAAGAAGTCGGGCTTGTATATTAAATGCAGCCCACAAAGTGTGCCCTTCCTGAAATTCCAGAGCTGTGGGATCTGTATCCTCCACTTCTCTTGAGAAGTGGAGATGACTGTCACAACTCTGATCATTTGACATGCATCTTACTGTAATGAAGATGAGGGATTTAGAGTAAGGTGGTGTGAGTATTTTGATTTAAGAAATTAGGATGGATACAGGAAGTACTGCTAGGCAGTACAGTTTGAGGAAGAAGGAACAAAAGAATGGCCTCTGTACTCTCTTCCCCCCACTTCCTGTCATGTGACACTATTCTTTGAACACAAAGAATAGTGAATCAAACATCTACTTGCCCCAGCTAGGGAACCTAGGTCAGACCAAAATAAGGATCCCACTGAGATCTACTTGGTGACCAAACCAGAGTTTTATTGAGGTTCCTGACAGAAATATGGAACAGAAATGACTCAAAGGCAGCTGAATCATCAAAGCCCACCCAGCATGGGTGACAGCTCACGAAATCTGCAACCCTGGAACGTGCTCTGCACAGCTTACAGCCAAGTTGCAGAGTCTTTCAGGCAGTTCAGATGGTCTCCACCCATTGCAGGAAGCTATCTTGGCTTGCACCTCTTCTCGGCAGCTGGGCTTGTCTGTGAGTTTCACTCCACCCTCCTTTCTGCTTATATATGCTGGGGAGGGAAGGGGCTAGTGAATCTTGTCAGTTTCAGGACCTTCAAAACTGAAGGTTTTGAGTTGTTTACCTCCTGAACTTAAGGAACTTTCCTGTAGGATGAAGTGTTTCACCTCCCTTAGAACATCCTGTGTCTTCAACCAGTTTCCTTCAAGATGGACGGATTCATCTCAGAGGATATTAATAAACAATACCCATGTCTCCCTACTTCCCCTATGTCCCTTATTTTTCATCCTGTTGAAAAGCATTAGTAGTTCAGTGGTCAGAATACCAGTCTATGTGAAGGACAGACACTCACTCCTCTTCCTTCTTTGTTCTGACTTCAAGAACTCAGGCCTGGAATTATTCAACTGGGGTGAGAAGAAGATGGATGATGCTGAGTCTGGTGTGAATACACTCGGTGTTGTTTAAGAGCCCTGCGGTCTGGGCCACAGGTTAGGGATGTGGGTTTGACCATACCATATCTAATTGTGGTAGTTGACCATACCGTATCTAAGCTTGGTAGTTG
>JAQHUG010000104.1:1507197-1580222 GCA_028555095.1 Dicrostonyx torquatus | reverse complement strand
CCGTATCTAAGTGTGGTAGTTGGCCATGCCGTATCTAGTGTGGTAGTTGGCCATACCGTATCTAAGTGTGGTAGTTGACCATGCTGTATCTAAGTATGGTAGTTGACCATACCGTATCTAAGTGTGGTAGTTGACCATACCGTATCTAAGCGTGGTAGGCTTGTCTTCCACTCAGGACACTCATTGTTCATGGGATATTGTCTGTCTCAGTGATTCCAGAAGCTGTATAAGTCTGGGAGAAAGTCGATTGTTTGTTTGAGGTTTTTGAAAGCACAGATTCTTTTAGGTATTCCTAGACAACACAATGAGTTGTTTCCATGACTTCCCCACCACCATGTAACAGGCATAGGCCGTATTACTGTGATAAAAATGGCATTTTATCATGGCTCTTCCCATACTCTGCAAATGAATCATTTTGAAACAGACAGAAAAGAAGAAACAGAAAAAAAACGGGGAGAGAAAGGGATCATGTATGTGTGTGACAATGGCATATAGAACAGAGAACACACATCCCTGGTACTCAAAGCGTGGACCATTCAAACCAGCATATTAACTGTGTACTGCAAATGAGCTGACTAAGACTTGTGGCTTAAAGGGTTCTGACTCTGATTAGCTGCTCTGATAGTCTGTAGTTAATTAACGAGTAGTTAGAAGTCAGCACCAGAGAGCCCAAGGTCAAGAGTTAGCTTTCTCTGTGGACAGTCATTGATGAAGACCTCATCCCAGTTCAGGTGACTTGTAATCTTTTGCTATTAAAGGTAGAGAACAGAGTGGGGGTGGATTAAAGCCAAGCCATTACCAGAGCAAAATCGCTGTGTATAATCGGTCAGAATGGCATGCTTCTAAGGTTAGGGAAGTTTGCCATTAGATGGAACCTACCCGAAAATTCTGGTTTTACCACTCTTTATTACAATTCTCTAAGTGAAACATTTCACTCACTAAGTCTTGGTGCCAGTCTGCCAAATGAAGGTGTTGTCAGCTCACGAGGACACTGTAACTGAAGAGAATGCTGGTACTTGTCCAAACCAGGATGGAGGCGATCCTTGTGTTTACCTGACCATCCCTGGGACCAGGTCCCCATGATCAGCATTGACCAGTTCTGGGAACTGATCCCCGTGCTAAGCCGTGATCAGCATTGACCAGCCCTGGGGGCCGGTCCCCAAGCTCAGCATGCAGATATCCTCAGCCCTCTGTGCTCTGTCAGAGCTGGTTGCTTCGCCGTCTCCAGGCTATGTATCATGCAGCTGCCCCCTCCAGTCACACAGCAGGAGAGGGCAAGGGGAGTCACCTGGCATGAAGAGAAGACAAGACCCTCACAGATACATGCACAGTCTATTAGATTGGAGGATAGTGCCCCAATGGGGCTCAAGGTGTATCGGGGTATCCTTGTGTCTTCCACATTATGGGGGCCATCCAGTTAGTTCTTGTCCTGAAGTCACTTTCACATCAGTGTCCCTGAGTCACACTGGCCCTGGTCTTCTCATTTGTAAGTTTGTTCCTCTCCTCGGAAAGGCGTAGAAGTAATAGGCGCCATTAAAAAAAAAAAAAAAAAAAAGCCTGGCATACAAATTATAAATAAGATCAATAAAAATACGATGGAATGGTGCTTTTAAAACCTCCTTCGAAAATTATTAGCTCATCTTGTGGAGAGAAAAATGCAAATGTGGCGCTAATTATGAAGATCCATCTGTTACACTTAAGGTGCCGTGGGAGGGGAGTGAGCCGAAAGCTTTCCTTCAGTTCCTCGCCGTCTTTGAAGATGTATCTCGGAGAGGCCATTTCCATCTCGAGCAAACTTTGATGGCCTTTAAGGTGGCGCATCTACCTGAGAGATTCAAGCTGCCATTTGCAGAAGGTTGTTCTCTCGCAGCTACTGGTTTTGATTCCATTTGTTCTGCCACAAGTATGTGGGCCACACCAAATATCCTGCTTAATGGACACTTGAATAATTACTTGAAAAGAGCCATTAAGTAAATCATCAATGGCAAGCACTCAGTCCCCACAAGCCCCTGAGTACTTATATTCAGAATGTTTGGCATTTGAAATCCTCTACTTAGCAGGGATTCCAAAAAATATTTGCTAACAGAAGTTTATTGGAAATCTGTTCACTAGTAGCAGGACTGTAGTCTCCCGGTGATTCTGTTAGCATTGAATCAGAAACTCATCCCAGGTTCTGAAGTCTGTAATAGTGGTTACTTTCCAGTAGATCTTCATTAACGCCTGTCAGTCCTCTCTGCATGCTGCTAAAACTCATGTACATGTTCTTCTCATTGTGGAGTTCTGACATCATGCAGTGTACAGAGATGTGCAAATCATCGATGCGAGGGGACAGATCAAGATCCTAAAACCTGTTTGTAACTAAAAAGGAGAGAGAGAGAAACAGAGGCCTGGGGATGCAGATCACCTGGGAATGGAGACACCTGGGGATGCAGGCTTAGCTGTGAACTTGCCGGGGCTGAGGATGTAGGTGTGACCACAGGAGAGGCAGGGTGCAGAGAGGCAGGTTTCCTTCCAGAACTGAGCCAGTCTTTACGGAAGAGTCCTTTGGCTCTTAAGTGATATGTAAGAGTCAAGGGAGGTGTTTGCTGGGCTTTCCCCAATTATGCTTCATTGATGAAGTGATGACTTAAAGATGGTCTGTAGCACATGCAGGCACTTAGCTGTCGAGGTTACCCCAGGTCTGTTGCACTCTGATAGTTTACACACCGGGCGGTCCGTGTCTGTGTGCTCCCAGAATACAAGTTATTCTAATCTCTCACTCTCCACATGGCAACATGTCACAGCTCTTGCTGGCTGTGCAGTAGGGATGCTGAAAATCCAGACTCACTCAGGAAATGACAAGGATCAACTTAATTTGATGTGTAACCAGCTCCAGATGTGATTTTTGCAAAGCAGAACATTGCCATGCTCGCTAATAAATAATTGCTAAATGCTTGCAGTGAGCCAATGCCTTTTATGTCAGATGATGCTCGGAAGCCTTGAACCAGAGGCAGCGCTGTGGAGCAGAGATGGGTGTGTTGAGACGCTTTGGCAGGGAGAGAAGAATGGCAGGAATCAACCGACAGTGCAGCGGACAGTAAATAACAGTTTCTCCCCTCGCTCACCTTTGACTGGCTCACCAAAGCGCATCTGTTGATTTCAACAAGCTGTGCTCATTTTATAAAACTGTAACGAAATGCCAGGAATAACATTACGTCTGACTTCACAACTTTGCAGATCCTGTGAACATCAGACATCTCTCTTCAGTCTTTTTTCTATGAATTTTTGAGATATTCCTGGAAATATTTCTCGGAATATTTAACTACATAAGGTTTTGTATATCGCTGGGTTTCCAGACAGTTTGTGTTAAAGACTGTTTTGTATACTTAGAAGTTATTGAAGACTTCGGAGAACTCTGGCTTATGTATGTTATAGCCTGCTTACTTAAAAAAAAAGCTGACGAAGTTTAGTATTTTTTATTCCCTGTCATTTATCTATCTACCTACCTATTATCTGTCTATCTTTCTGTTTATCTATCTCCTATCAATCATCTATCAATTATCTATTATTTATCTATCATGTATTTATCTATCACATCTCTGTCTAATATCTCTCCTTTCTATGCCATCACACAATGAAGGGCAGTACCACTCAGAACAGATAATGTTCCTTTTCTTGACATCTTACCTCATTCTAGGTGGTTGCTTTAGGGTGATAGAAATACATTTTTAAATTAGTCAGTTCTACATTCTATCTGTTCTTGCATTTCCTTCATAATCAACTGGGTCCTTTCTTCTAAGGAAATGTCATGTATACCATGACAGTACACCAGGCATCCTGTGGCTCTCTAGCTGGTATATACCATGACAGTACACCGGGCATCCTGTGGCTCTCTCTAGCTGGTGTCTACCATGACAGTACACCGGGCATCCTGTGGCTCTCTAGCTGGTGTTGACCATGACAGTACACTGGGCATCCCGTGGCTCTCTAGCTGGTGTATACCATGACAGTACACCAGGCATCCCGTGGCTCTCTAGCTGGTGTTGACCATGACAGTACACCAGGCATCCTGTGGCTCTCTAGCTGGTGTATACCATGACAGTACACTGGGCATCCTGTGGCTCTCTCTAGCTGGTGTATACCATGACAGTACATTGGGCATCCTGTGGCTCTCTCTAGCTGGTGTATACCATGACAGTACACCAGGCATCCCATGTCTCTCTAGCTGGTGTCTACCATGACAGTACATTGGGCATCCCGTGGCTCTCTCTAGCTGGTGTATACCGTGACAGTACACCGGGCATCCCGTGTCTCTCTAGCTGGTGTATACCATGACAGTACACCGGGAATCCCGTGGCTCTCTCTAGCTGGTGTCTACCATGACCGTACACTGGGCATCCTGTGGCTCTCTAGCTGGAGGCACTGGCAGAAACACTGGGTATGGCAGGTGACAATGAACTTCTGCTCTCTCAAAGGGGAAGGGATCTGAGGTGATAACTTGCTACCAGCTGGCTAGCAGGTCTTTCCAAAACTGGCCATCTTAAGGCTCTGCATGAGTCTCTGCCCTGTCAGGGCAGCATCTAGAGGAGCCTGGTGTGTTGGAATCCATCCATGCTGTTTGATCCGTGCTTGCTTTCCACATGGCCGCAGTGTTGTCTTGGTCCTCTTGTACTTTAAGTCGTTGCTGTAAGGAACTAACAGGTCTCCAAGGGACAGCCCATGTGTGCAGTGCCTACCATGGCATGTGTGTGGAGGTCAGCACAAGATTGTCAAATCAGTTCTCTCTTGTTGTTGGTTCTTTTACTCTTTGTTCGTTGGAGGACAGATACCCAGTTCCCAAATAAATACACAGAGACTTGTTATTATTATGAATGCCCGGCCCTAACTTGTCTTATTTCTAGCCAGCTTTTCTTAAGTTATCCTATCTTCTGCCTCTGGCCCTAACTTGTCTTATTTCTAGCCAGCTTTTCTTAAATTATCCTATTCTGCATCTGGGCTTTTACCTTTCTCTGTTCTCTATACCTTTCTTTACTTCTTACTCCATAGCAGGCCGTGTAGCTGTGTAGCTGGTCCCTGAAATCCTCCTCTCCTCCATCTCTCATGTCTCTACCTTCTCTTCCCAGATTTCTACTCCTATTCATTCTCTCTGCCTGACAGCCACTCCTATTCTTTCCCCTGCCTTCCTATTGGCTGTTCAGCTCTTTATTAGACCAATCAGGTGTTTTAGACAGGCATAATATTTTGGTTAAAAAGATCAAATATAGTATGGTGATTTCAATAATAATAATAATATTAAACTTAATATATTTTATAAGCATATTCTCCCACATAGTTAAGAGCATCATTATTTTATAATCTTCGTAATTGTCATTTGTTTAACATCTGTCTAGTTTAAGAAAGGACATTTAAATTTCCATACATTCAGCTTATTCCAAGAATTTGCTTTGAGCACACATGAGGGAAATAAGAGCTTACACATATCTGAAATTGCAGATTTTAATAATACTTTCAAATAATTAAACACTCTAATGATACCCCTGGAAAATTCGACAGGTGGTTCTCCCTTAAAGTTTGATGAATGACGCACCCATGATCTGCTTTCCTCCAGCTGTGGTAATACACAGTGCATGTATTGTGTGTGACACCATAATCACACGACCCAACTCACTTTCAGGAGGAAGCTTTACCCACCTGTGGTTTCATAATGCCAAGTGTCAGTCACCTGGGCAAGTATTGATTTACTGAATGGTATCGAGTTTCCATGTATTGACACATGTCACTTCGCAACACAAAATTATGTTTCTCAACACCACTGATAACCTCTTCATAGCAGCCTTCAGGATAGATTAGTGGCCAAACACAGTGTATAGAAAAGTCTCGGTTTTTGCTTGAAAGTTCTGATTTTATTCTTGGCAACAAACAGCTGTCAGCCCTGTGCCCACTTTCCTCACTTTACAGGAAGCGTTTGCCGAATGCTCAAGTCTGAACAACAGCACATTGTGTGCGCTCCTCAGAGGAAAAAGATGTTCTGTGGGCAGAAACTGGACGGGAAGATGGCAACAAGATAGGCAAAGCCCATGGCACAGCTGCCTCATCCTAAGAGGAAAAATGCAAAGTTCCCTTTCTATCAGAATGTTTTAAAAAGACATATTTCACCAGGCAGTGGTGGCACTTGCCTTTAATTCCAGCACTCAGGAGGCAGAGACAGCAGATCTCTGCAAGTTAGAGGCCAGTCTGGTCTACAAGAGTGAGTTCCAGGACAGGCTCCAAAGCCACAGAGAAACCCTGTCTCAAAAAAACAAACCAAAACAAAACAAAAACCAGACACATTTCAAGGTTGACACTGATAAATATAGTTTTGTGTGTTTCATGAGGGTTTTCTTAAGTCATTGCATTTTCTTTGGTTCTATGTGCACGCGTGGAGGAGGAGGGAGACTCCTGACTAGAGAGGAGCTTGGCATTGCCCAGGATGTCAGGGTAGTGAAAAATAGGATCAACCCTCTATGGTAATTATGAAAGTAAGTCTCCCAGACCTCACTTTGAAAACCACTATATTTAACTGAAATTTACATCTAATCCCCCCCTTTTTTGGTGGGGGAGGGATTGTAAAGAGCATTTTTGTGAGTCTTAGAAGAAGATCTTCTTGAAGTCTGTTCTTACAAGTGGTAAAACCCCTTTGGAAAGCAGTTTTGGACCAACCTCAGAAGTTAAATACCATGCAATCCAGAAGTTAAGCACTATGCAATTAAGTACAATTCCATGCAACGAATTCTAGGTGTATCCCCATAATAAAGAAAATATCTGTCCATGTGTAAATTTATATACAAATATTTACTGTGACTTTGTTCGTGATAGCTAAAACCTGAAGCATGTTAGCAGCAGCCAAATGCGTGAGCCAGTTCTGGCATATCCATATCTTGGGCTTTTACCGAGTTATGGCTGAATGAACTCTTGACATATCCAAGCTGGGAGACTCCCAAGGTAACTTTCTTTGTGGCAGAGGCGAGGATTATGGACTGCACTGCTTCATTGGCACTCTCTTGACTCCAGGATACAAACTAGTGAATAATGTCTGGAAACAAATCAGTGTTTGTTTATGGAGGAGGGAGGCAAGTGGGTGGGGAAGGGAGGTGAAAGTGGTAGGAGGAGCAGAGGTGGGGGGAGGGGGAAAAGGGTAGGAAGGGGAGAGAAGTGGGTGGGAGGGGGAGAGGCATGGTTCAGGGGTAGAGGTGAGTTGGGTTAGGGGTGGGAGGGGGATAGAGGTAGGCAGGAAGAAAGGTACCTGCACAGAGGAAGGAACTCTGGCAGGGGATGGAGATGGGTTACAAGTTCACACAAAGAACGCTGGAGAAGCAGCAGACGTGCGCACTGTCTTGATTGCGGCCTTGGTTTCACGGGTGTATATCTGCCTAAAGTTCCAAGATTATGCGCTGTAAACCTGTGTGCTTTGCTGCGTGTTGCCCTCCCTAGTAAATCTGTCTACAGCGACTGAGGATTGCAAAGAGTAAAGCCATGGTTCCAGTACGCAAATCAGCTGAGAGATTCCCCCCTGTTACTTCCGGGCTCTCAGAAGTATTCTGGGAATTTATAATGCCCTCTATGACATGATAGTCACACAGGTTCCAGATCTCTGAAATTATACCCGGCTATTTTCATCAGCCTGAAAAATTGGAGCAACACATTTCAGCTTCGTAAAAATCGCCATGATATTAAATTGGATGTTATCTCGCGACTATTTATGTGAATACAGAGTGGCACATAATCAGGTGATAAGTTTTCTTTAGCCCACTTGGCAGTGTGCTCCGCTCGCCAGCCTTGCACTCCACATTGGTGCAGTATGATGGGATTTCACACCTGCACTAGGTGTCTTAATGTGATATCCAAGTCACTTGCTGATAACTGTGATTTATTTTCTACCCTCAGTGTTTATCATTTGCACAAGTTTCCTTTATTTATGCTTTCTTATGATTTTATTCTTCCTGGCCACAGTGGCAGATGCCTCTATTGCAGCACTTGGGAGGCTGAGGCAGGAGGATTGCCACCAGTCTGAGCTAAACGGGCCTACATAGGAGCAGAGGAGGCAGAACTAGATAGCCAGACCCTGTCTTAGTCAGCCAGGTGTTTGCTGTGTAAGCGTGAGGACCTGCGTTTGGATCCCTGCACCCACATATGCGCCCTATGTGGTAGAAGCTGTCTGCAGCCTCTGTTCTATGGGAAAGGAGCAGAGACAGGCAGATCTCTGAAGCTCATTGGCCAGCCAGTTGGTGAGAAAACAGAGGCAGAGCACGGTCAAGGAAAAGCACTGGATATTGACCCCCAGCCTCTACACGCACACGTGTATGTGTACACCTGCATACACATTAACAAGTACATGTATCACACATTTGCATGTGTGTGCACACACACACACAGAATGTGTATACTCTATCCACCATTAAAAAAAAAAACACAACGAAACAGAAGGAAAACATTCTTTTCTCTCATTATTAGTGATGTTGGCTCTAAAGAGGAAACCTAATTTTTCAAATATTCATTGAAACAAACATTCATTAAAAGGTTTTCATTTTATTGTGTCTTTTCTCATAATTGTGGTTCTGTTTTCATCTTAATGCATGTGCTGCTGCAGGGGGAGCTAGAGTTTGGGCAAGTGTTTAATATACAATCTCTTAATAAAGTGACAGCACAAACTCTAAGCCAGGCGTTCATGTTCAGCCGAGACTTAGCTTTACTGCAGTAATCTAGCGGTAAGTCTACCCGGCTCTCCTCTGTGTAGCCATGCGTCGGCTTGCTTTTCCGTGTGTGTATTTTGCCAGGTTACAGGCATTCAAATGTGTTATGTAAGCGGGTTGAAATGTATAGTCAGCCTTCAGACTATGTCAGTCTGAGACCATTTCCGCCTTTCCCTATTCTTTGGAAATGCTCTCCTTGTTGGACTGCACTGTTCGGGGGACACACCAACAGCTGGAGGCTTCCATTAATGACCTCGTTGTTTACAGTGGGGGCGAACGCGGATTCGGTTTACAGGAAAGCATGCCATGTGACTCTTCTTCGTTTGGAAAGGATGATGTTTAGAATAAAACATCTGATTTTATACTTCTTTAAACAAAAAATACAACAACACACTGTCAGTGAAATCTAAATGATAGTGAAAATGGCTTTGAAATGATTTCATTATGTAGGCATGATTAGGATGCTAGACGCTGCTGGTTCACCGCAGGCTGTGTGCCATTAGGGTACTGTGAGCCCATGGTATTAAGGTATGGGATTCAGTATTTAGTTATCTTCCTCCAAAATTAAATTATCATTTGTATTTTGTAAAGTACTTGCACGGAAGCATTGTTTATAACAGGAATTTAAATGAAATGAGTATCATGATATAAGAATACCGGTGTATCTTGAAGTGTGCTTTTCAGCCTAAGGTTTCCCAAACTGAGCAGTTTCGGCAGCTAAGCTTTTAATTTTAGTTTTTGATCTCTGCGATTGACAGCCTGTCCTTAGGGGACAAATAGAATATTGGGCAAACATACTTATGAGTCCATACTTTTCCTGTTTGCCCGTCTGTCTGTCTGACCTGATACACAGTTATAGATAGTGTGACCACCAGGAATAAAACAGCGTCCCCTTGGCAAGCAGAAGTGGTGAAGCACAGAGCCTTTTCAATTGCATCACAGAACTATTTCCTAGTTGGGAGAAAAATAAAAACGTCACATGATATTGCTGCTCGTGAGATCCCACTGTAGGAAGAAAGAGACATCTTCCCAGGGCAGATAATTTCCGGGCTAAGAAAACAAGTGGAGAGAATGAGTGGCAAACACAGACGGGAGAGTTTGCAACCGTTTGTGTCTTGCTCGCGGTTCACAAGGCCTTCCCCAGAAGACCCTCTTTCTCGCCTTGCTGCTCCTCTACCCCAAGGGTCTCTCACATTCAAAGAGAAATGCAATCTGTTAAGCTTCTGGAACATTCATTTGAGAGCTTCCCGAGAATAAGCCCTTTCCCTACTTAAAGTCTTGAGGTATTGATTTTGTGCCCAAGCATCTCGGGGACCCGCAGCCTTGGTACCCACAAGGCCCCTCCTGAGGAACTCAGGAAACACTCAGTTGTGATAACTTGTGATTTTGCTGTTAGCGCTGCTGTGGTGGTTTCCGGCAGATGCGGAGGAATTTCTTTAACAATCCTTTGGCTTAAATTTTTTATTGAGACATAACATTTATGTGTGGATTGGATATGGTATGATAATTGAGTATACATATACAATTTACATTGGTCAAATTAAGGTAAAAATTACTGCCATGTCCTCCAACAGTAACCATTCCTGTGGTGCTGGGAATTAGCATATCCTGGTAGGGATGGCGAAACGGGTCCTAGGTTGTTACAGCCAGTACTTAACTCTATCTGATACAGGAAGCCAGAAGGAATTCCTCATATCGGGCTATTTTTAGTAACCCCTCATCTAACTCCATCTTCTTCATTCCTTGGCCTGGTGTCAAGTGGCCACAATTCTGCCCATGGTTACTTGAAATGCCTGCTTAACGCTTTCCTCGTAACGCTGGCAATAATGACGGCTACTTGTAAACAAAAGACACGAAGCGTCAGCGCTTTCTTGAGCAAACCTGTTTAAGGAGTTCAGATTGAAGTATAGGTTCTTTGCATGTTCAGAGTTATAGTCGGTATCTTGAGGAGCCCATGGTAAGTAGAATCCTAAAATCTCTGGAAAAATAAGCTTGATTTCTATGACTGCTGTGTGCCCCAGTAGAAAACACGCGATGGTAGAAGGGCAGCTGTTGGCCCCAGGTGACCAGAGTTCAAGGACATCTGCTATAAATGGTCCCCATCCTCTCCACAGCCTCTCCACAGGCTTGCTCACCAGGCTGACATTACTGGGAGAACACATGACCTAATGAGAGGTCTTCAGATAATTAGGGCGCTCCCTAGCAGGAGACTGTGTGTCCCCCACTTTCTTGCTCCAGGCTATGAGATGAGCAGTTTCATTCCCTCCCTTCTTCCCTCCATCATTGGCCTTGCCTCCAGCAATGAAGCAGAGATCGTGGGCCCAATCTCACCAACCTTGTCCTGTAGGCTAATTATCTCACATCCTGGGTCCAGTGAGGGAGGCTGGCTGACAAGGCCTGTATGAGACATGCCAGTCAGGGGACCAGGTAGACCACGGGGCTGGTGAGTCAGATCTTCTGGACCTCCGGGCTCCCAAGCTGTCTTTCCAAAGTCTTCTTGTGCCTTTAGTCACATTACTGGAAAGTATCTCACTCTGTGTTTTTACTTGAACTTTTAAAGTATTTCTAGAAAAAAAAAATCGAACTGCCAACCTGAATTTCCTAAGATTTACCTTAGGAAAAGACCCTTTCAGGGAAAAAAAATAAGAAAATATTTTATGAACAGCATGTTTTTGTTGGGATTGAGCATGTGCAGAAATTACGATTAAAAATGTAATTAAAGAATGCTATTTAGAAAGAATTAGGAACTGGTTTCCATAATTGGGAGCATAGCAGGTTATAGTAGAAGTTGAAGTATTTTAGTCAAGTCCAAAGACGAACACAATTCTTCTCGTGCCACAGAATGAATAGCCATTCATGGAGTGTAAAGTCTATTTGTTATTTATTTGAGTTATGGGTCGTTGTGAGCAACCATGTTGGCATTGGGAACCAAACCTGGGTCCTCTGCAGGAGCCGCCAGTGCTCTCTTAGCTGCTGAGCCATCTCTCCAGCCATGAACACAAAAATGACAAAGCCAAGACAATATGGAGAGTTTGCTGTCACCAAATCGAGCCTTTCATGTGTGTAACTGTAGAGGGCAGAGCCCAGCTTGGAGCTGTGAGGCTTCTGCCCTAAGGAGGGGCCTTGCAGGTGTCTCTCAGCTGAAGCGTGATGTTGGCCCTAGTGCCACAGGGTCTGACTGACAAGGCCTCTGCCTTGGTTTTAATTGTGTCTACTGCCCCAGTAGCTGAGTGAGTTGTACGTAGATTCCTCATAAGATGTAAAATGAATGTCGTTCTTCTAAAATGCGTGGGTGGTTCTCAATGGAAAAGTGGTCCGCTATGTCTTCGGTACTAGTTCCCTGACCCCCTAAGAAAATAAATAAAAAGTTCTGTTCTCTTTTCTTTAAAATATTCTTGTACATATTAGAGTATATTGCCAGCCAACCAATTATTTACCTCTGAATCTACTGTGCTCTCTGTGTAGACTTCCGGGTGTAATGAATTCACTCTGGATCTACTGTGCTCTCTGTGTGGACTTCTGTGTGTAATGAATTCACTCTGAATCTACTGTGCTCTCTGTGTAGACTTCTGGGTGTAATGAATTCACTCTGGATTTACTGTGCTCTCTGTGTAGTATTCCGTGTGTAAATGAACTTTTAAGTTCAGATCCCTTTAAAAGATCTAGGTGTGATTGGCTGTAGTAAAAAAAAAAGACTTGTTTCTTTCATCCTCTCGCTCATTCTGCCATTCACTCATTTGCTCATTTATTGTTCCAGGACAGGGTAGGAGAGAGACGGGGTGTGGTGAGGGGCCGAGGGGCTGAGTCCATGTTGTTTGAGTTCGAGACCATCTCGTAAGATGCTGTGACATGCCCTTCCTGTGGTCCGTTCTCTTGGTACAGCTCTGCTCACAGAGAGGCTGTGGCATTGCAGATGAATGTCTTTCTCCTCAGAATGCCCCAGATCCTGATTGACCGCGACTTGAGGACCCTTAGCCCCGTGCCTCTTTGCTCTTCTCTTCATTTCTTGGGCGTGTCTGTGGTGTGGCTCAGGCAGACACAGGGCCTGTGTCGGAGGGCCTCCTTGTTGCCACCTCACTGAATTGAAATGCAGCCCGGAAAGTCAGTCCTGCCAGGGGCCCAGGCCTAGCTGTGTGAGAGTTCCTTAATGTGCTGAATATCACAAAGATTTAATTCTATACTGAAAGGTTAAAAAGAAAGGAGCGGGAAGGGCAGGGATGGAGGACTAAAGATGAGGTTTGTTCAGCTAATGAACTTTTTCAGAATGGCTACTGAGGGAGAATCTTGCAGAAGGCGGGCTGTGATCAGATGTGTCTTCTTTCCCTTCTTTTTGTCCTTTTGAGAAGGAACAGAGTTAGGGGCTGTTAGTGACACCTTAGAGGGAAAATGCAAAAGTGCATCTTCAAAAAGAAAAACTCCCACTTTGGCTTCTGCTTCCAGCCTTGAGGAATGGAGGTGTCTGGTTGGTTTGTTTGAGCCGTCGTAGCCTTGTATTCTATTAAGAGCTGCTATGACGGCATTTGGCTTGGTCAATCCATAACTCGTGGGTCAGGCACTAAAGGCTTTTCAAGGATTTTGTACCATGTCTGCCAACAGCGCCTGGGGCCAAAAAGCCAGAGAAGCCAGGCTGTGGTGACCATCTCAAGCTGAGCGTGCAGCAGCATGAGTGGCCCACTGGCAAGAAGGGTCTTTGATGAGACACCGAATAAGAGCATCATGGTTTCGTCTACCTTTTCTTCTTCCCAGAGTTCGACATCTCTCTCTGGCATTGGGCATTTCTAAACTTGTCACCGCCTTCATGTGGAGGTTCTTTAAAACAAAGCTGCATTCATGTTGGAGAAAGCCACCTTGTGTGACCGTGTGTGACATCATCATTGAACGCCTGTGACAAATCCATGTGGCTGACCCAGGCAGGCAAGAAGATGAAAACAAGCATCGGGGCTAGCAAACTGCTGTTGGAGGGGTATGTGAGCTGCAAGCCATGTATAAATTATCTCTTCCACCTCTTAGAGCAGAGCTGCAAAAGTTTAAAAACCTGCGCAGTGACTTTACAACTTCCCTGCGTTTGATTTATGTTCACATAAACTGTAAAACAAAGCCAGCACTTTATCTTCTCCCTTAGAACTAAATAATGCATTCGTGCATCAAGTAAGTAAATCTGATTCTGTTTCTCTCCAGCTGCAAACATGTGATTTTATTGCCCAAATATTCAAGAGTCTGCATGGGAAAAGAGGGGGACCTTTGATCCCCTATCCTTTTAAATTGAGTTTGTAAGTCTCATTGTAGCACTCCATACGGCAGGTGAGTAAGGCCCTTGCTGTTATATAGTTTTCCCTGACCACCAGGTGCCAGTCTCTGACACTGTTCCAAGCGTTGTTCTAGATCCTGGGATACATGGATGAGCATAAGGAATCTGCCAGCTCCCCTGGGTGTTCCTCAGGGGTGTGATCTTTGTCTGAGTCAGAGAAACTTCTCTGGCTCCCCTTGCCGAGCTTCAGTTCACACCTGCCTTCCTGCTCTCGCTGCAGCTTCTGCGTGCCCAGTCCTCCCTGCAAACCCTGTGCTTGGCCTCCTTCCATTTGAATTCTTTCTGTCTCCGTGAATGTTACCATATGACGCAGGGGGGACTCTGATGGGCAAATCGTCCTTTGTCAGAGAGGCTCACACTGTTGACATGTTGAAAACACATTTAAGGGTCCAGCTATGTGCATATATGTGCATACATAAACTTGACTTCTCCTCAATGCTGCTGAGCGGTTTTTCCTTCCACTATCTGGTGAAGCTGTATAGTGGTAGACAAGTCTTCCTAAGCCTGGAGGGATATATGCCCATCTGCATTCTTTAGTCTCTACTCTATAGCAGTCTCCAAAAATTCAAAATTGGCCATTTCACTTTGGTCTTTGATCCCACCAGGTCAGTCATAATATTTTCCCAGATGTTTCCATCATGGGTTACTATTAAAAAAAAAAAAACGCACAAGCAAAAGCAAGCCAAGTTGGCCTGCCCCTGAGGCTGAGGAATGTGGTCTCCACCAAATGCACTGGCCATCTGCTACATTCGGCATTCAGGTTAGGAAAGGAGCCACCAGACTCATCCAAGGGATACTTTGAATTGTGTTCTCAAGGAAAAGGAACATCTTGGCCCATGGATTTCACCCACGGCCCTGTAGCTTCACAAAGACATTGATTTGGCCTGGTTCTGGTGAATTATTTATGTTTTTAAATGAGTGAACATGCTAATTTTCTCTGTTTAATTTCCTTCAATCTTCCTAGTACTCTCAAGGATTTAAATGCCAATAGGTATGGAGACTTTAATTACTACTATGCATTTAAATGGCTAGGCAGGGATAAGATAGATAATTGGCGGTATTATCTTTTCTGCCAAAGTTTCTTATGCCAGGTGTTCATAGCATGTTTTTAACACAAGTGGTCAAAACTGAGCCCAGAGCAATAGGATCTTGAAGCACTATATCTAAAATTTGTTAGTATGAGCCAGAAATAGGGAGAATAAGTGATCCTAAGGTGATTCCCAGGAGACTCATCTAGTCATATGCAGGAGAGCCTAGGTAGCCCACCTTCCAACCAAAATTTACCATGAAGACCTTCAGATGTAGCTCGTCTTTGAGGAAAATGACAAAATCAGTTTCTATGTCAAACTGCCACTGAACTGTGGCTAACATCCGATAGATCCGGCCATATTCTTATAAAAGAGTGTTGTGATACAGTGAAAATAAGTCAATAATAACCACATTTGGCACTGATAAAGTGGGTGATTTCTACTCTGCTTGTGTAAGCACAAAGATGGGCGGGTGGCAGAGGAGTCACCCTGGGGAAGCGGTCCCGATTCACAGGGAGCCGAAGGATGATTGCTGGGCACTGGTCACAGTTTTTTTTAAAATCTGTGTAAAGGTCACACGTGCATCTGACTTAAGAACATGCTGAGCCCTGCCCCTATGGATGCTCATGTCGGTGTTCATGCCAGATTAAAATCACTGGTACAAACGCAAGTGCATGCTCACTTACTAGCCAAAGCGACAGCAGAAAAACTCGTTTGAAATATACTTGCTTTGGAAAAATCCAGCTCCTGTTTGAAGTTTAAATAGAAACATAGTTTATGAATACTCAAATTTATTTCCCTGCTTTAAAGCCAGCATCTTTCCCTGCGTGTGTGGCGCTGTGGTTACATTTTGCAGTTACTATTTGCGTGCAGAGTTTCTGAAGACTTGGCATAAAATTGTTCTCAATAGAAGAATGCTCAATTGAGTTACAATGATTAACAAAAGCTGTTTCTGCATAAGTTATTTCACATCTTTTGTTAGTTAGTCTTTCTTCCTTTTTTCAAAGGCCTTAGTGTTGTTTCACTTAGTGGTGTATACAGTATCACTCTGAATGGCATGTGATTTTGTAAACTTCTGGGGTAACCTCAAGTCTGTTCATCACTCGCTCTTTGCTGACAGGTGGGCAACATAATGACACAGTTGCAACAGTGTGTACAGGTGCTAGACTACCTGGGTTCAGGCTCTGTGTTACTTCTTATAGTTTGTTTGCTTTGGATAAAAGTTTAGCCTTTGTTTTTAAGTCACCTTATCTCTTTAAATGGGGACAATGTGACACCTGCCTTAAGGTTGTTGTAAAGATAAAGTGAATTAAAGTATAAAGCTCTGAGGACAGGTCTTAACACACATTGCAAATGCTCAACAGTCCCTACTTTTGGTCACCATTGTGGTGTCATTGGGATTCCCAAAAAGATAAAAGGAAAGCAATGATGTAATGGACCCAGGAGTAAGCACCAATCCAAAACAATACACAACACGTAGAATTGAGCAAGTGAGATGGCTCAGGAGGTAAACGTACCTGTCACCATGTAAACGGCCGTCCCTCTTGTATCATTGAGCCGAACATCAGTTAGTACCCTCATCAGACTGAAGAACAGCTGGGAAGCACATTTCCGGCATGCATCTTTGAAGATGAAATTGACTTTTGTGTCTGCCCTTTTTTGAGAAAAGGGAGCACTGCTGGAGCACAGAAGTGCCCTCAGATCATTAACTAGTTCACAGCCCCAGTGATTGTGATCTCCTTCCTGACATCTGGGGACAGACATCACTCGGAGTCCCACAGCAGTCTCAGGATGTCACTAAACCTTAGAGATGCATTATGGTGCCTGGAATCCCTTGAATCATGTCTGAATGCATCACTACTTTAGAATTAATCTCAGGAATTGTTTCCAAGGGTGCACCTTCCAGAGCTCACTAGGTTCCTCTTGATACCTTGCATGTATTGCAGAAGAACAAGGAACATCTTTAGGTTCTAGTTCATGCCAATATCTTGAGCATTTAAAAATTATCTTGCAAGACCTCATCCTTATTTCATTTCTCCACTTATAAAAATTTCCAGGGCAACAGAGATAAAAATAACTGCAGTCCGTCTGCAATAGCCATTTGGGATGTGGCTTTCTAATGGAGTTCTGCCTAGCTACAGTTGAAGTGTGTATTAGTTAGAAAAACCACTCCCAGGTTATAATCAGCCAGCCCACATGTATGTATCCTACCGCCATATCATAGGCAGTAAATTCAACCCTCCATTCAATTATCTCTTGACCCACATGCTCACCCACTATGGTGGTCTAACACATAATTCCTCATAGTGTAGAATGCTGATTGGTAAGCCAGACACTGAGCTCAGCCATCAGAAATTGTAACGTGTGCCATTGTCTTTCCCCCTGTAAAGATGGATAAGTGGCAATGATTCCCTGATCTCAACAGCCCTTAGAAAAGGAAGTAGGGAAATGGTAACATTTCCATAGACTTTGCTTGAGGAACTACTCTTGTAGCTTTGGAAGACTGACTGGTCATCTTGGTGGGGTTTCCTTTGGGTGGTTTTGCAGAGAAATTTCCTGTTTAGATTTTACTCAAAGGGGCCAACCCTTCCCAAGATGTGGGAATAGTTACTGTGAGTCTGACTAACATGTTTGTTTGGTGGGGGCTATGGTCCTGGAAATTTTCTATCTGTCTCCATGATCTTTTGTTAGTTTTATATCCTTGTCTGTTGGGTGGAGAGAAAGAGGGGTCATTTCCATGAAATAATACTTGGATTTTAAAAGGTACTCCTTTTTGAAGTTTTCCTTCAAAATGTTGGGTTGCACCATGACATTTTGATGCCTATGAGTCATTATTCCTTTGCTCTGATCTGACTTCCCTCACCCACTGCCCTCTCCCATGCCCCTTTCCTCCCCCTCTGGCCTGTTTCCCCCTCCCAATATTCCCCCTTCTGCTTTCATGTCAAAAGCATGTGTTCAAACACACACACACACACACGCACACACACACACACACACACACACACACACACACACACCTTAAGATCTCTACTCTCATGGTCTGCATTCCTTTCTAGCTCCCCAATTGGTATTTGAAGCATTTTTTTTTTAGATCCTAGACAGACATATCTAGTTTCTAATACTGTTTTCAAGTTCAGTGCTGGGGTTACAAAAGAATACAGGAGAGCACCCGACTCGTGTGGGGAGTGGGCGGAGAGGCTTGCTGTCTTAGATGCCCTGTCCTCACCATGGCAATGGGAGTAGAATTTTCAGTCCTCTGTGTTCTGCTCTTTTTGAAAGTGGGCTTGCATAATACAGCAAGGACAAAGCGGTTGCCTACTGAAAGCCAAATGGATGAATAAATTTGGTCTCTGGATTTTTGAGCTGTTGTGAAAGAGTTTTTGTTCTTGGTTCTCTTACCCCCCTCCTCTTAAATCACAGTCAGAACGCCTTTTCCCCTCTTCAGATGATGTCCTTGTTATCCAAAATGTGATGTATAATTCAGATAGAAAATTCTACCACATAAATGCCTCAGCAGTGTCTTCTAGGGGCTATCTACTCTCTTAAGAAATTTTAGCTTAAATCTAAACTTTCTTTTTAAATGCTGACATTTCATGTTAAGCAAGATCTAGCACAGAATTATTGTGTCCAGAACAAAAAGAACTTGGACCAATATCTATGAATGTTATTGAATTATTCTTTTTCTGAAATAGGCTGAAACTATAGGACCTACTATAGAACAAATTCTTTTGAATTAAGTTCTCTCCTCCTTTCTTCCCCATGTTATTCTTGGTTATTCTAATAACCAAGTAGCAATTTTAAATATTGTTTTCCTGTTACTTGAAGACTTCCCAGTAAGTTTTATCTAATAGAATAATTGCTGTAGAAAACAAAGAGTTACTACTCAGACTGAGCTGTTAGACTGTCAGAAATCCAGCTTGGCCCAAGGATGTGCCTATGTCCCTAGGGATGCCAGACCTTCATCATACCTTAGTGCATTTCAGTTTGGCCTCTAAGGCAGCTACTTTCCCATCATGTGCAATGAATAGCAGGCTGCTCCTTCCACGGCATGATGTCTCTTTACAAGACATTCTCTTGGCTTGGATAGAACATGGAAAAACAAGGGGGAATTTTTCATTTTCTTATAGGTGACCAGCTTAGCCAGTTCAACAAAACTACTAAGAATACAAACCTCTTTACCCATTCCATTACTATTCAAAATTTCCCTAAATAGCTGCTGGAGAGATGGCTCTGTGGTTAAAAGCATTTTTTGCTCTTATAAAAAGACCCAGGTTTGGTTACCAGCACCCACATGGCAGATCACAACCAGGTGCTAGGAACTGAACCTGGTCCTCTGCAAGAGCATAAAGTGCACTTAACCACTGAGCCATCTCTCCAACTTCCCTCTCCCCATTTTCCTGAGCAAAGAAAGAGATATGTATTGTGTGTTTGGTGAAAACAGAGGCATGCACCATACCCAAGATAGAATGGATCCAGATCATGAGGACATGAATTATTAGTTGCTTTAGTTTCCTGTAATGAGAATGGGGATGTCTCTTGATATTTATAATTGGCTGTGCTCATGCAGTAATCTTAGAAGGTCTGGGTAAGGATCAAATGAATTCTGCTTAATTAAAGTGATTATACCAGGAACTTTGTGACATTGGTTTTTATATTTTATTTGAAAGTGAAAGAATCTCTTCATTACTATAGAATAATGCCCTGCCTTCCAGCCACACAATTTAGTTACTGCTCTGTCTGCTTTAGCACATTTAGCTAAAGCCTAATAAGTTAGACCACCAAGATACTGTCACAAACAAAATAGCAACTGTAATTTATGCACTCAGGCCATTACTTTGCTCATCTAAAGCATGGCTGTTTCCTAACATAACATTGAATCCTTTATTCAAATGTTTGTGGTGCTTTCATGGGTGTGTGTTTACTCCTTCAATTAAGATCGGCGAGTAGTCGCTGTTGCTGCGGACCTCTTAGGCCACTCTGCGGTGGAGTAGGGGGGCAGCAGAGCACGGTGCTGTGTGTCCCCGACAGGTGCTGGGCACCAGGGGCTCTCAGAAGAGGAAGGTTCCCTGCTTCTTCCCAAGTGAATATTCTGTTTATCTGATGCCAGGACTTGCTTCTTTAATTAAACAGTCATTAATTGCCAAGTAAATAAATCAACTTCATAATAAGTGCCTAAAGAAAAACTTGATCAGCCGTACATTCAATTGTCATGGGCCAAAATGATGGATGTGCTTATAGGCTCTGTCTGTAGTTCCTTGGTGGGCGTTACAGCGCAGCAGCTTTATGCAAACCTTTGTTATGGGGAGGAGCTTGCTTCCCGAGCACATCACCTCTGCCTCCTGTTTGTGTCCTGGATTCTTTCCTCAGTGGAAGGTGGATACCTTCTGAAGTCATTTTCTTTAGCAAATACCGAGTTTTGATGGCACGGCCTAATTCTTCCAGTTTCCATTTTCTGAGCTGTGTGGCCATTGGTTCGTTTGACACTTGACCTGGAGGTCAAGAAAAGTTAGTGAAGATATTACAGTGGAAAATCTGCAAAATAGAAAACTGCTTGCTGTTGGTAAATACCTCAGCCAGCATCAGGGTGAGCTTCACATGGGGATGTGGCCAGAAGAAGGGGTTAGTGGAGGGACATGGTTGGGAAGCATTAGTCTCCAGGAATCCTTTCTCAGGCAGAGGCTCTACAGCAGCACTGAGAGATTAGGAAAATTCTCAACTGCTTGGTCAGTAGACACCAGAGGAAAGGACAGAGAGATCCAGTGAGATCTGTGAGATCCAGTGGTTGCCTGTGAGATCCAGTAGTTGTGTGCCTGCACCACAGACAGATGCAAATGAATGCAATTGGTGCAGTGATAGTGTGTGTGTGCACCACAGACAGATGCAAATGAATGCAATTGATGCAGTGATAGTGTGTGCACCACAGACAGATGCAAATGAATGCAATTGATGCAGTGNATAGTGTGTGTGTGTGCACCACAGACAGATGCAAATGAATGCAATTGATGCAGTGATAGTGTGTGTGCACCACAGACAGATGCAAATTAATGCAATTGATGCAGTGATAGTGTGTGTCCACCACAGACAGATGCAAATGAATGCAATTGGTGCAGTGAAGGGAAACAGCCTAGAGCCTCAGGTGGGCTGCAAAATTCTGTTATAAGCAGCAAGTTAGTCAGGCAGCCTGACCAGGACCACGTTGTGTGGAAGCCCTGGGAGCTGAGTTGATCCAGGGGCTCAGGGAGGGGTACCAGCGATTTGGAGGACACTAGTGAGAGTCACTTCTGATCGCTGAATTTCCCTGTATGCCAAGATCTCCAGTTGGTATCCAGCCTCTCCGGTAGATGATGACCTCAGTCCCTTGTCTGCATGATCACAAATACTTGCATGATTGATTCACTTCTATAGGATTAAAGTACAAATACGTCAGAAAGTTATTCTAGTTGATCAAATACTTTTATATAAATTAACCCCCATGACATCTGAAATTTTGAGTGTCTTCGCTGAGCATTGTGATTAAACGTTGTGACTCATTCAGGCATGAAATTCTCAGTTACATTAAAAGGACACTTCTGTTTACTTTCATGTGGGGACTGACCTGACTCTCAAACATCCAGCCTTAGCAGTGGCAAAGCTAGATCCCAGCAGCCTTCAATAAAAACAGTTTTTAATTTGAGAGGTTTTCTTTAGCATTCATTAGTCATACAAAAAATAACGAGTGTCATTTGAACATTTTTATATGTGTATATAATGTACTTTGATCTTATGTACACTGCATTGCAAGTTGAAATCTTAATAAGTTTATAAACAACATAGGAGCATTCGAGAACCTAAGATTGGCTGTTTTTAAACTTTAATTTGTTGTATTTTTAAGAATTATTTATGTTTATAATGGGGTTTGTTTGAATTGAAGCTACTGAGGAGAATGAAACAGTAAATGTCGATACAGTATAAAATGGTTGAGGAGTTTGGTAAAATTAAGAAATGTAGCCGGCTGTTAAGCAGAGATGACCCAAAGGGACCTGTTGACCTTGCTAAACTGCAAGAGAGGATCGTAACAGTTTTGAAGGTTAGAATGTGAAACTTCATTTGAAAACAGCAACTCTTGACAAGTTTTCACTGTGCACAAAACCCCACATCTCCATTCTGCTGGGGCACAAGTCTTCCCCCGGACAGTGCCTTCTTGATTGAAAAGAAAGGCCACAGCCAGACAGCGTCAAGCCCTGGCTGGGAAAGGCTGTCTGTCAGTCATGCTTTGGAAGGCACAGGGCTGAGCTGGACCGAGGCGAGAAAATGCAGCGTGAATCACTAATTGTAGCTTCCATTCACTCTGTTACCACACTGAGTAATAAATCCATGTCAGTCACACCCACGGGGCTACTTTAATGTCGCCCATTGGCGAAAATCAGACAAATTCCTTCCTTTGCTTTAATAGTGTGAGCCCAGCCATTAAGTCAGATTTCTAGGGAAAAGGGCTGTTGCTGCCCTCCAGCAGCTGAGACTAATCTCGCTTGCCCTTCATTAGTACCTTCATCACGCGACTCCTTTCACCCGGGAGCTCTTTGGAATTTATTCCTCCTGTTTCTCTGTTGTGGCCTGGGAACATTACCTTAATTTGCTGCACCTGTTTGTAGTGGGAAGACGGATGTGCCCGGGAGCTTCCTTCGGTCTGTTGGTTGGCGTGACTGCCTCCACGTTGGCAGGTACGCTTACCGTCCTTGCCTTCTCCAGCCTGGATTTGTGCTCGCGAGCTTTCCACTCAGGCCAGGCGCAGGCCCCGCTGATAGGACAGAGAGCCCCGAAAATGTTTGCACGGCCAGGAAATTGAGTGGCAAGGCAGGCTGGGAAGAGAGTAAATACTTCCAAGAGCACGCTGATCATTTAAACACCACCTCAAACGCTTGATAGAACTCAAACAAAGACGACAGGCAGCTCAAAGCAGGAGCTATTTCTTTACATGCTGTAGGTGATTCTGCTCTGCTGACTCGGGGAAGCAAAAGGCCACTGACTTAGGCAAGACGCACAAAGTTCAGGCAGATTTACTGAGAGTAAAATGAAATCTAAGGGGTGCGCGGGGATTGCCAGGGGAAAGGGGGTGCCTGGCCAGATGGTTAAGAATACTGGCTGTGGAGGACCAGAGGATCAGAGTTCATTTCCCAGCACCTACTTGGCAGCTCACAACCATCCTTGGTTTCAGAGGATATGATTGATGCCCTCTTCTGACTTCTGTGGGCACAGAGAAACCTAAATTTGTTTGTGAAATCTTTGCTGCAAAAATGGCAATGAAGTTGGTGGCTCCCAGATGGAAATTGTACAATTAGGAAATATATTAAAATTTTACATTTGTTTATTCATTCATTTTGTGTGTGTGTGTGTGTGTGTGTGTGAGAGAGAGAGAGAGAGAGAGAGAGAGAGAGAGAGAGAGAGAGAGGTATAGAAATCAGAGACAAATTACAGGAGTCGGTTCTCTGCCACCATGTGGTTTTCAGGAATCAATCTCAAATGTCCAGGCTTGTTAGCAATCATCTTTACCCACTGAGTCATCTTGTTGGCCCCTAGGAAATCATTAAAAAACAAACTAACAAACAAACAAACAAAAAAACAAACGAACAAAACTCATGCTGGACTTCCACCTCCAGATGTTCTAACTGGATTTACATGGAGCATTCCCTGGACAGTAGAGGTTTCAGAAACTCGGGGAGTCAGAGGTACAGTGAGGTTTAATAGCTGGGGCTATCGGCTGACACCTAAAATATGAATCAGAATTGATTGACACGGTGAAGAAGCCAGCAGGAATGTCACAGGCTCCTTGAAGTTGAAAGGATTTTATATACCCAGGGGATGAAGGAAGCTCTGTTTCATCGGAATGGAAGCTGGAGCTGTGGCTCACTGGCCTAAGGCACCCTGGTCATGTGCAGCACTGGAGACTGACCCACTGCAGGACATTTAAAGGACTTCAGAGAATGCAACTCTATGATCTGCTGGTCACCAGGTCCTAAAACCTTCACATTTCAAACAGTTCTATCACATGCTTACTTAAGAGCAGCCTGGACCCCTGCAAGCACAGAACAGAATTCGCAGTCTGTCCATCTAGCTAGGTAACGGTTTTGGCTATCTGTATTTGTAGGTATGGCAACCTTGCTATGTGAGAAGTTCAGCTGAGGTAAAAGCATCAACATTCTCCAGGCAGGAGTCCAAGTCTTCTACTTGGCAATAAAAACCAGAAATCATCCCAAACCCATGGCTGGGCCCAGATCCAACTCTGGGGTTCAAGCACAAACACAGTTTCTCCAAGAAGTATAGGGCACATGCCTTGCTGGATCTTTATACCTGTAGACAATGGTAGGGTATTTCTAGCATTTTCTTCATGCGTATATTTTGTATATCATAAATGCCACCTAAGGAGATCCTGGCTTTGTAATTATCATGCTAGTTAACAAAACATGGCTTTCACCAATAAAACCTCTTGATGTTTATTTGCTTTTGGCCCGGTTTCTGCTCTTGATTGATATGTAGACAGAGAGGGGTTTGCTGTGGCTGCTCTGGAGTACCTCTCTGGTTGTGACCTTCTTACCCTGGCTTGGCGTCCTTCATAGTGGGGTAGCTGTGAAGGACAAGAAAGTTTCAGGGCAAGAAAGTTTAAACCAACTGGTATATGTAATGGATCACATAGATCAGACTTGGTATCAAGGAACTAATGGGTATCTCTGAGCTTGGAGAGACTTGAAAGGAGCCAGGATGACAGATAGGGACTTTGCTTCCTGTCTACACAAAGAGACTAGATAGGGAAGAGAGGAAGTGCGGGAGGGATTGCTGGGGTGTTCCCTTAGCAGGCCTGGTCAGTGGCTTCATTGCCTAGCTTTCTGGTGACTCGAATTACCCTTTGGGAAAAGCTGTTTCTGCTGTTTCTCACACGATTTGTTGATTGCTGTTTTCCCTTATTGTTCAACAGCTGGAGATTTAAAAGCCAGTCTGCAAACTCTTGACGTGGTTATTAAATTATCTTGCTAACCCTCTGGGCCTTTGTATGTCTTGCTGGGGATTCTTTCCTGGGACCTTTGGCTTGCTGTTTTACATTACCATCCTTGATCAAGAGAAAAATCACAGTGAAGGTTTTTGTGCTGTGGGAGTCAGTCCTGACCTCTGCAGGCTGCGAGCTGCTCTCTCACTGCCAATTTGAAGCCAAGGCAGGGATTTCGAGATCTGTGTCTTACTTCTTTTTGATATTGCAGCTTTGGGTGCTGGCTAGATCCTTATGGAACTCTCAGTAGCAAAGATATTTGCAATGTTGACTCCTGTTTCAAGCAGGCTTCTGCTTTTGTTGGCCAAAGGATCCTTTTGCCTTCACTGCAGGTCAGTTTAGGGTTGCTTTTCATGAGTCAGCATTTTCAAGCGCCTTTGCATTACAAACAGGATAATCCTGGTGCTTATAGTTTTTGTCAATAGAATCTTGTGGGCTGCATATGACATTTAAGATTCTCTATCTGCTATATTTAAAAAAGCAAAGAGAAAAATAAAACTAACTTAATAATATTAAGTAACCCAATATATTAAAAATATCATTTCAACCTGTAATTAATATTTAAAAGATTAGCTTTGCATTTTATATATATATTTCCCTATGAATTCCTTGAATTTAAATTCATTCAAATTTTAATAAGCCCATTTTCAATGTTTAATAGCCAATTACCAATAGAGTTACTGGCTACCCTTTTGGATAGTCTATACTAAAACACTTATAATCTCAGTGATCTGTTATTCAATTCCTTTACTGCTTTGGATTGATTTTTCAAGTGTATTTGTAGGTAGAGATTACTCGTTTGTTTCTTAACTGCCCAGACCTGAATAATTACACAGAAGCTATATTAATTACAATACTATTTGACCAATAATAGCTTAGTCGTATTCCTTGGTAGCTCTTATATCTTAAATTAACCATTTCTATTAATCTGTATATTACCATGAGGCTGTGGCCTACCTTTAAGTTTCTGGGGCATCTGTCTCCCTTGGCAGATACATAGCACCTCTTTGACTCTGCCTACTCTCTATTTCTTGGGTTTATTGACTGATGATCCTTAATTTAATGGGTACTACCCTTCAGTATATTTCAAAATAGCATTAAGAGACTAGATATAAAGCATGTAACTCTACCATCTTAAATTTCCGACTCTCACTATTTGGGTTAATCATTCAATTAGACAAATTATATATAAATGAAAACTAATGACTTCTGGTGGTGACCATTTCAACGAGCCGGGAAGCTGTGAGAGTGGCCGAGCAGAGATGCTCATGGTAACTGAAGAAGAAGGCTCAGCAAATGATGCGCCAAAGCTCTTAGGCCTTCACATTGCTGACTTTCTTTCTGCCTCAGCACCAACCTGATCATCACTTCTAGAGAGCACAGATGCAAAAGGAAACTGGCCTCTCTGTGCACCTCACTGAATCCAACCAGAAGGGACAGTGAAGCCATCTTTGTCTCTGATGATTTCCTCCCTGGTGTCATCATGAAGCTGAAGTTATTCTCCCTTTTGTGAAAAGAGCAAATTCTCTTTTAAAAGGCGAGGCAAGCAATGGGTACTTCCTTCTTCCTGACTAGCCTCCATTTTTGTTGTTGTTTATTGGAGAGGGCTCAAGAAAGTGACCCTGCCAGCTGGGTCACTTTCCAAACACCAAGCAAATGCTGTAAAGTTGAAGTAGTGGGGGCGGGGACAGGCCTTGCATTTGCTTCCCTAGAATCTCGGCATATCTGCTGTGAATGTGTGCAGCTACACTCAGCACAGGGATGAGAGAGGAGTTCAGTGAAGAATTCATGTTATCACGTAGTCTCTTGAAGAGCCCAGTGAATGAGGAATAGCTGAAGTTAGCTTCCTGCATATTAAGAATACATTGAAAGGGCCATTTTCTATAATCCTCGATGTTTATTTCTGTAGTGGTTAAGCTTGAACAGAGAAGAAATTGGCACACAGTGAAAGAAAAGAAAGGAAGAAAGTTTAGGATGAATTGGAGCACGTTGGCAGGTGCTCCAGGGCTCCAGCGCCAGCCTTGCCTGTGGTGATCTGAAAAGCACGAACAGTGTGCCATCAGGAGCATCGCTTTCCAATGCTGCTGGGCATAAGTGATGGGCATGCGCTATGCCCGCATGTCCAACATGGTAGTCGCTAGTCACACCAAGATATTGAACCTGTGACCCTTGCTTGGCATGACTAAACACACCAAAAACATATATCCTAGAAATTCACATTTGGATTTAACTCAGTTATTATTACAGGTTAATAGAAGATCCTAAAAAGTATCAGGCTTAGAGGCCCACTGTTGTTCTTTATCTCAATTGTGGCTATTAGTCATTTCTGCCTCACCATGGATTTGCTTTCTTGGGTCAAAATAAACTTTATGCTTGGCTCAAAATGCATTAGGCAGTATCAGTGACCACAATTTTACCTTCCAGTCTCTTTGCTTCCTTCACAGAATAATAGATACATAAACATCCCTGTTCTTTCTTCCGCAAACTCCTGCTCTGTTTTTCCAGTTTTGCTATCTGAAATTCCAGCTACCTGCATGAGTTTTTGATAGCAGTTCACAATGACCTGTTCACCCCTCCCAGCTTTCTCTCTTTGCTAAGAATCACTTTCTTCATGTAGTAAATGCTAATTAGGTTTTTTTTCTTGCTTGTTTCAAGCCTTGTTTGTTTAATAAGAAAAGCTAAACTTAATTTTTCCCTGATCCCTTCAGGCCATTTTGAGGATAAATAAATATACACATATTATATATATATATATATAAAATTTTAGATTATTGTTTCTGTAATGTCGATCTCAACAGGACAGCTACAAATAATACACAAAATTTGAACTTTAATGCAAATAGAGTAAATCAGATTGAGGATTAACTTCTTTTCGCTTACAAAAACTTCTTTGTGTTGAAATTTCAAAAGGTCATTGTTGAAATTCTTATAGTTTCTGAGTAACCACAGGGTTTTAAAAAATTTGGGTTCCTGCAGCCTTTATTATATTGGTGGGTTGGCTGGCCACAGACATGCTAACTGCCTGTAAGAACGATAGGACTGGAGGATAGGAGCTCCGTCATAGAGACCTGCCCTAGCATGTTTGATGCCCAACATCACCGCCCATGCTACAACAACCAGAAGTGTTTGACTGTATCATGGTTTAGTGGTGCTCAGTAAAGTCACTCACTGAAAGGTATTCAGGATGGTGAGCTAGTGTGATCAAGGTCGCCAAGCCTGGTGAGATATGCCAGCTCCTCAGAGCCATCCAAAGGCAAGCCAGCCACCATGGAAGTGCTCTCTCTGCTCTGCCTAGGCAGAAGTGCCCTAAGCCTGAGGCAGGATGAAACGCCCTATTGGACCAGTCCTTGCTGTTCAGTAAATGCAAGGAAGAGCTTCCCAGCTCAGAGCTGAGAGCTCACTGTCTCCTCCACTTCTTCACCACTGGTTCCATCAGTCAGGTCTTGGAGGACAACCAATGGGATGTGTTCTGAAGGCTGATCAAAGAGTGTGGTACCTGAGAGACCGCCTCCACCTTAAAAACATGTTAATGCCATTTCAAAGTGGACAGGGCCTTTCTGAAGAAGCTCCAATGTCCCCCAAAGAGGAATAGATGAAGACAGCTTTCTTCTACCAACCAGGAACTCCCAGAAACAGTTCAATGGACATGTAAATACCAACTCCACCAATGAAAATGTGTATTAAGAAAGGGGACACTCAACAATCCTGCAAACAAGAAGAAAGAGAAGAGCAAACAGCAAAACCTTGAGGTGCCAGAAGAAAGAGGGTGTATGACCTTACTTCCCCTTTGCCATGCATGGCTTGCAAGGATTAATTAAGTAAAAGTCCATAAATTTCTTCAAGCTCTTTGGAGAAAAGAGCCATTTAAATATAAATTATGGCACTGCACTTTGTATCTCACGTCAGGCACGCATGGCTAGCGGTGTCTCGCGTGTAAATTATGCTGCTTTCAGCCGGTCAAGATGAGCATCCCAGCTTGACCTTCCCTCTTTGACCTGGTGGTAAGGAGATTTACAGTGCTAGGTGGTGTTTGAGGACAGGCTACCTCTTTGAACTGTGCTTAGGGAAACCAGAGATTCCATGTATGCCTCTTGCTGTGGTGTTTGTATAAGGGGTGGGTAGGGATGGGCGTGAGGATCAGGATTTAGTAAACTTAGAAGATGGTTTTCTTTTCTTTTTTTTAATCTTTCCATTTACTGTATTAACTTTTCACCTAAGAGAAGGAATGTATTAAGCAATGAGTGAAGAATGTATTTTCAAGGAAGTGTTTAGATTTCCCAAGGCTTGTGTAAGACAGGATTACCAACTCTATGGCCTCAACCAGTGGAAATGAGTTCCCTTGCAGTTTTTCTAGAATCTCAAAGTCTGAAAACAGAGACTGGAGAGGCATGTGCCTCTGCTGAGTCTAGAGCTGAGTTTCATCTGGCTTCTTCCCATAGGCATGACTTTAAACTAACTCCATCTTCCTCGGTCACCTTCCTCTGTCTCTGTCTTCCCATCTGACCTCTTTGGTATCAGGACCTTGCTCATGCTAAGGGTTCATCGTCCTCCCGTATGATGTCATCTTGACACATGACACCTGCAGCAACTCTATTCCCTTCCTCCATCCATCCAGTTCCAAGTACTCATTCCAACCAGCATGTGCTTTCCAAGAACCCCCAGTTCTTCCAATGGGGCAACAGAATTCTGTCCTCCTTCCTCTACATCCCTTTCTCTTGGTGAGAAGAGAAATACAGATTGAGAGTTGAGGACCAGTCTCGGGGGCTCATGTGTGCTAGACAAGCCCTCTACCACTGGGGTACACCCCTCATCTCTACCATCTAACATTCACACGGGGGCTGTGACACACAGTCCACCCTATAGACCCTACCCCCACTCCCTGCATGACAGTTGAGGGAGTTGGAAACTCATTATTAGGAAGAATAAAGTTCAAAGCCATCCTGTTTGCTGGGTGACAGCAGGCAAGTCTGCCAACAAAAGCAGTTACTCCTCAGTAGAGTCTCGCTGGAGCTCTGTGCTGTGTTCACCCAGCGATGAGGCCCTTAGGGGAATGCGCAAGTTCCCGAGGGGAACAAAAGTGCGGGTTCATTTATCAGTCATGGGAAGGCAGGGACAAAGAATGGTATCGTTCACATTCTTAGATCCTGGAGGAGAAGGGTCTGGGAAGGAGTCCACGAAAGATCCCATGGGGGAGTCCTGACAGTAACTCCTTAAAATGGCTTTAAGTGGTCTCGGCTGATCCATATTTTTAGAAAATTGTTTTGACTCAGCCTGCTTGGCTGTACTACCACTGCCAGAAACAGCAGAGAAAGGGAGATAAACTCGGCGCGGCAATCTCCCTCTTTATGCCTCCCGTGAAGCCCTGTACAGTATACAGCTCACTTGACAGCCTCTGATTTAGCAGCTGCTGGGTTCTCCTCAGAGGCAGGGGCATTTCTCTCAGATTCTGTTGTCCATTCATGAATGAGATTGGGGGGGGGGGTACCGTTGAGAACACCTCGGCTGGAGGAAGCCTAGGCTGAGCCATCTTGCCACACCTGGGGACGGCTCTCTAAAGTCTTGCGGTGGGGTGCTGGCTGGCCAGCTGGTGTGTCCATGAGGCTGTCTGGGCCTTTGGGGTAGTCATGTGTGACTTTAAATCTCTTTAACTAGGACGTGGCCTATGCCAGTCACATTGGCTGCATTTGTCTTTTCTCTGTGACATCATGACGTCACAGAACACAAACTTTAGACAAAGAATATGAGTTCGCTCTGCGTCTGATGTTTTTCATTGTTATTACTGCTCTTGCTGTTGTTTTGTTTTGATTTTCACTGCCTGTGATTTGAGACTGTCATTTTAATCTCTTCAAGCTGAAGCTTAGCTTCCTTTTACTAACACCAAGCACACATAACATATATAATTATAGAAAAGCAGGTGGGGTATTTCATATACAGGAAGCAATAATATTCTGAACCCAAAATATCTTACTGGGGCATCAAATTTAACACTTTGGGGAAAGTATTTTTATATATTAAAAAATTTCTGTTGTGAGATAGAAATTTCCCTATGATTTTCCAATAGATATAAGAAAAGTAAATGGTCCATTCTCTTTTTTTAATTAATTAATTAATTATGTATACAATATTCTGTCTGTGTGTGTCCCTGAAGGCCAGAAGAGGGCACCAGACCTCATTAGACATGGTTGTGAGCCACCATGTGGTTGCTGGGAATTGAACTCAGGACCTTTGGAAGAGCAGGCAATGCTCTTAACCACTGAGCCATCTCTCCAGCCCCATTCTCTTTTTCTTTAGGAATATTTTGGTGGCAAATTTTAAAAAGAACTATTAGATCATCTTGAGGATTCCTTTCAGCTCTTTCTTTTGGGAATTTAATCCCCAAACTGAACTGTTAGGAACTACAGTGTGCACCCCAAAATTTACATGTTGTAATCTAATTCTCAGTATCTTTGGGTATATCTGCAATTAGATGTAAGTCCATAAAACAGCAATGAAGAAAATGAGTCACTACGGTGATACCTAGCCCATCTGCTGCCTTTGTAACACGGGAACTTCATGAGAGGAGAAGGCAAGACGGCAAGACAGAAACAGGCCTCAGAAGAAACCAGCCCGACTACACTCTCATCTCTGACTTTTAGCGTCTAGAATTATAAGAAAATAAAATTCTGTTGTTGAAGCCATCTAGTCGGTAGTAATTTGTTATAGTCACGTTGATAGATACTACACTATCCCTCTGCCTACTAAGTGGCAGCCAACTTTTCTGGCTCAGAATGAATGAACTCTGTAAATGTTACTGACCCCCCCCCATCTGTGCCATTTGGCTGCTATTTTCCTATACTCCTTTGGCTCCCAACTTGCTCTGCTTGATTATGTGAACTTCCAGCCTGGGACCTATTCATTTAACCCAGGAATTTTGTATATTGAAACCCACTAATTCTTTGATGGACACTGCCATTCTTTCTTGTCAAAAATTAACTGTTTCCTTCCTCTTTGATGTATGTACAAGTTATGTGTGAATACATATATATACACACATATATATTCATACCATGTATATTATGGTTTGAATCTTAAACCTGTATCTGGTGTTAAGATTTTTGTCTATGTAAAATTCATATTTAGATGTTTAGATTTTGGGTTACTGATTCTGGGGCTGGAGAGATGGCTCAGCAGCTAAGAGCACTGGCTACTGTTGCAGAGGACCTGAGTCCAGTCTCCAGTACAGATGTGTTTGCTCACATCCATCTGTAACTCCAGTTTCACACTCTTCTGGCTTCCAGAAGGCACCAGGCATGCAAGGAGTGCACATGTATGCATGCAGGCAAACACTCATGCATATAAAATAAAAAGAAACATTTGTAAGGCTTGACTTGAGTTGTGCTTTCTGTCAGTTCTTCAAGTGCAGCATTTACTCATTTTAAAGTTTGTTCTTAGTATTATTTGAATATGCAATTTAGGATAATATTTTTAAAATTAGGAGCAGTTTCATTGTGAACAAAAAATGTATTTTTTGTTCCTCACTGGGCTCTACTTGAGACACACACATTCTTAATATACATTTTATATTAAAATGTTCAAAAATTACTAAAGACAGTGTGTTAACTAAGAAAAAATTCTGTTAAAGTTTTAAAAATTGAACCCAGTGGAAACAAAATCTGAAATCACTTTCAAAACTTACTTGGGACTGATCATGAAGTCACAGATGGAAAGACGAGAGCTCCAGTCATTCTTGACATTTCAGGAGGGAAATAAAACAGAAAGAAAAATCACTCTAGAGGTCCTGAAAGATATTTCTTCCCAGTTGCTGTCTCTCAGCTCTTCCAGATGGCTGTGCTGTGTCTTCGTGGTACTGATGGTATTTTTAAAGGACCTGAGGAAGACAGATGGGGTGCTTACTTTCAGAAGTCCCATAAAGCAGGTGTATGCACGTGTGTGTGTGTGTGTGTGTGTGTGTGTGTGTGTGTGTGTGTGTTCTGAGTGTTTAAAGTACTTGATTGTGTTGCCCACCCATGTGCCTTACTGATGGTGGACAACAGTGATGTTGTAGGTTGCTCAGATTTTCTAACAGTCCATTGGTGACAAGGATACTTTATAGATACAGATATTGACAGTGGAATATTTTAAGCTGGAATCTGTTATAAATGCCTTATATGGTTTATGCAGTCCTGGCTACTACGTAATCAAGTTTGTTAGCTCTTTCTAACTGCTGAGCCTGAGGTTTCTTTCCTGCCCTTAATTCTTTGCTTGGTGGAGAAAATGGACTTGATGAAGACCTGGGAGCTGTAACATTGTGGCACTTGATGTGTGGATAGTGAGGAATGACTTTTGCTCTTCAGGCTCAAGGTCATGTCAAAACTGAAACAAGCTCCTGCCATGGAATTCAGATCACCAGAAAACTCAAGCAAGTATCTCAGGGACTGGCACCCCTTTAGTAGATCCCTGTAACTATTCCTCTGCTGTGTTTAGGGATTTTGTGCTGTTAGGTTATCAAGACTGGAGGAAGGACATTGGTAAAAACACTGTGTTGGCTGCACAAGGCTCAGAATTCAGTCGCCGTTACTGAAAAGATCCGAGAAAGATCTCTACTTGTTGGTCCTCTCCCGAGTGCCTATACTAATAGATGTTCTCCTCCCTTGCCCCGTGCAACCATGATGAGCAACCAGCTGCAGTGAGTCTATTACGTGCTGTGCAATTGCATGCTCATACATTGCTCTGATGTCTTACCAGCTCCAAGTGGTCTGGGCAGCCTATTCACCCTGGCCTCGAGAACAATCCTGAGGCTAAAGCAGTGACAAGTCTAAGGTCCCGGTCACACCCCTGCCCCTCAGATTCCAAAGCTCTCAGCCCTCCCTGTACCATTACCTTCCAGCTCAGGGTCTCTTTGAGGTAAAATCTGGCCATGCCCCCTTCTTCATTCATCCTTAGATAACAGTTAATGAAGTACTGCTTATTGCAGCCACCAGGGTTCAATCCCTGTCTTCTTGTCTGTAGTGCACACCCCCACTTCTCCTTTCTTCCCAGGGAACTTGATTACGCAAATCCGCTGGTTCCCAGGCCAGCCAAAGCTTCCCAGAGGGTACAGGGTCCACGAGTCCTCTGTGTATTATCAAGACAAGGTACTTTGTGTGTTCTGCTTAGAATCAGAGCGTCTAGGTCTTATGTCTATTCCCATTCAAACAGGACACAGATCCTAAATCTGCCCCAGTTCTTATAAGAGGCACTGTGACAAGAACTGCTCTGTTACATAGTTACAGTCTGTGCACTGATTGGCCCTAGATCCCACCACCAACGTCCCTGGTGTCAGTTCCCCCAGGGATCCTGGGAAGATTCAAGATGAGTACATCAGACATGAGTGAGGCTGCTTCCCACGCTCAGAGGAGAGCCCCTGGCGAAGAAAACTGAATTGGTTGTTTTTTGGGAATCAAAGCAAAGATCTGGATGCTTATCAGGCTGGGAGGGGGCTGGGGACAGCGTTCTGTTTCATGATGCTGAGCTGTACTGTTTGTGAGACCAGACACATGGTATTATTTGCCCTTGAATACCAGCGTTTGCCAACCTGTTATATAAAACAATGTACCCCGAAGGTAGTGCACTTCCCTTTTGTATAGCTACTGTTGTACAAATAAAACTCAGCCTTCACAAGCTCAGCACTCCTTCCACTTTCTCAGAATGTCATGAGACAGAAACTATATGTCTTGTACTATGCCGGGGCTTTAGACTTTTTATCTAGCCCTCACAGTGACTCTGTATGAGGCACTGGTGTATCCATTTTCATATAATAATATGAAATAATAAGTTTCAATAAAGAAACTCCCAGAGCTCACGTTTAAGACTTGCTCGGCCAGTATCTAGCAAGTAGCAGACCAAATATTTGAATGCAAGGTTGTCAGGCTGCAAAGCCTTTGTCCCGACAGTTTTTGCACTGGAAACGGTTTCTGAGGCTGAGCACACACTGCCAGGAGCCTTGCTGGAATCGTCTGCATTTGCCAAGCAAGGAGAGAGTGAAGCCCAGAGTCTGAAGTGTACTTAAGGGTTCAGCTTTTGTTTTTGCTAAGTTTCTGAAAGGCTGTTATTGTTAAAACCTAGCCCGAATTTTAAAAAAAGAAAAGAAAAAGAAAGAAAAGAAAAAAGAAAAACTTGCATGCCCAGTTGTGATGGTTGTTTGAGGACATTTTTGATGGTGGTGGTGGTTTTTTTTTTTGTGTGTGTGTGTGTGTGTTGCTGTTTTATCATTTTAAGAATAATTCACTTTGCACAAAGCAGCATGACCCTTAAGGGAGAATACTTGTACTTAAAAGTGAGCAGGTCCCCTGGGCTCTGCTGTCATTCTGGGCTTTCTGAAGTATCTCAATGGGCTCCCGAGAGCCAAAGCCAGCAGTTTCTATTTTAGTCTGCAGGAGAGTTGTTTGAGAAATGTGAAAAGGTTAGAAGTGTCCTTGCTTGAGATTTGTGCATAAATCATTTTCCAAAGTTGATGGGTCCCACTTTCAGCCCCTTCTGGGTCAAAGGTTAGACGATGGTATATGGATAATGTCAAACTTTTTGCATACTGCAAGAGGGTGGGGTATCAGAGATGACAAGAAATATATTAGTTGGGGCTTGGTACCTACTATAACATATAGTATTACCTATCCAACCTCCCCCCAAAAGGTATGGATTTCCAGATCCATAGAGAAATGGGGAAAAGGCTTGGTAGGCGATACACAAACAGGTAAGCAAATTCTAAAGCCCTGTCAATCTTAAACTCACGATGGTCAGCAAACAGACACTAGCCATGCATTGCTTCCAACGCTCCTAAGTGCTGCAAACTTTTCATGATCCATGTTAGATGGGCTGTAACATTTCCTAGCTGCAGACCTGGGATGTGTCTGTCGTGACGACATGAGCGAGCGATGGAGCATTTCTCTTGTGAAGGGGTTCTATTCTTGCTGTGTGCTCACTTTCAACTCACGAACGCCTATAGTTCAGTAGCTGCTCCCGAAGGAACTGAAATTGATGGGTATGCGCGGAAGCGCTCGCACCTCTCCTGTGGTAGCATGATCGTTGTTATCATCGACACAATCACTTCAAACACAGTGTTCCTACTAAGGCACTGGTGTACGTCATGCTCCAAACGAGACACTGTTTTAAGCCTTCAGTTTATTTCTGACAGCAATACTACAGATTTAGGCATCGTGCTAAGAGAGAGAAATTATTAGACCTACTTTGCGCATGAAGGTCTGAGCTCAGGGAGGTCAAAGACTCAGGGTCACATAGCTATAGGGAGGTATCAGATTCAAACCTGGCAGAACAACCTTGAAAGGCTCCTGCTGCCCCGTGTGCACCCTAGCCAGTGGTCTCAGCCTCATCAGGAGCTGCCAACCAGAAACTTCATTTTAACCGGCACCTCCCCACCACTCCCCAAAGCTGGTTTCCACGCACATAGTTCTGTACAATATTCTTCCCCACTCTGGAATTTCAAAGCTGCCGCAACTTTGCTTTGACTTCTGACACGGATGTGGGACACCACTGGGTCTGTGAAAATGACCCTTGCTTTTGTCTCAGAGGTGTGAATGCAGCATTGAGCGTGCTGAAGCGAGCTGCATTCCAGAAGCCTCATCGTGAGACCCATGAACCAAGCGTGTCAGGCAGCTGCAGCCGTGCACCGCCTCTGCTTCTGGTCATCCCTGTGGTGGATGCCACGTGGATGTCTTCACTTCTACCTGCTCCACTTCGTTAGTTCTGGCTCTATTTGGCTCATACAAGCGGTGCCTCTAAAAGTAAAACAGTAGCAAGACAATAAAATCAAATAAAATAAATAATCCAAAAGGAAAAGCATCAAGGGTGTTCGGCCTCTGCTCACAGGGGAGGCTTGTCAGGCTACAAAGATTTCATTTGCACTAACTGAGGAATGTGTGGCTGATAATGACGTCTAGGTCAAGGGATCAATGCTCAAAGTTGTAGGAATCCTCTTGCTAGGGCCCTCCCTATTTTCCCATCTATGAAGAGATGCTTCCTGGAGAGAAAAGGACACCATCAATACGCTGCCTACGTCAATGAAAGCGCATTGCCCACCCCCACCCCCCATCTCCTGCCTGCGGCACCAGTGGAAGGCTTCCAGCCAAGGCCTCTCACTGGCTCTCCATCTGAAGTGCTATGCTGCTTCTCCACAAACACCATCGCCTTTAACCCATGCAGGAGCCCGAGGTGAAGATATTTCCCTCACTTTACAGACAAGAAAACCGGGCACCCTGAAGAGCCAAAGTGAAGGGGCTGCCAAACTTTGTGCCCCTGGGCCGGGAAAATGAGGCCTTCATGGCGGAGCATTTGCCTGAGAGCTGTCACACACAAGTGGTGGGATAGGATCAGCTGTAACAATTGCCTGGGACCCGAGAAAGAGAAAGATGACAAGTCACTCATGGCTGAAATTAGTTTGTGAGGTTTTCTATGAGCCAAGAAGCCCTTCTGGGGCCTAACACACTGTATCTGTCTTCTGTGTCTTTTATCCCATGAGCTGGAAAAGAAAAAGAAATGAGGGTTGACAGACCATTTTGAAAAACATTTTAAGAAAACCCGAAGTTGTCTGCAGGATGATTAAACAAAGGCGAGAATCTGCCTGTGATTCCATAAAACACCACTGTCTGTACAGAAATGGCCAGGTTTACTTTGTATTGCAGCGCTGAGCTGTTACTTGTGATAGCAGAGAGCCCGCTGCTGACCGTGATGCCTGCAGGTGCACTTTCTAGACAGACTCTCTGTCTAGAACTCATGCCAGGGTCACTGGCACCCAGCAAGGCAGAGATTGGCAGGTTTCAGAGGGGCCTGTCCCTGGTCTTTGATTGCAGGCAGCCGGCTGGCTCAGGTGAACAGGGCTGTTACCTGTGTGGATGTGTGGAGCATGGGTCAGAGAGCATGTGGCTCTTTGTGGGGTCTCTGGAAGACAGAGGTTGGAAGCGATCGCTCAGAATGCCGAATGTGTCTCCTGGAAACGCTGCGGCGCATTTGGAAGTACAGGCCTGCTTTATAAGCTTTTGTATTAAATAGAGGCAATAATATGTCTCGTGTTATTTGTTGACTATGAACTCTTACACCATTTCCCAAGGCTTCTGAAAGTGCCAAATAATACTATGGTGACTATTTAACAAATATCATGAATGAGTGCATTGAATGGAAGTAATCACATATACAGGAGATGTAATTCAGGAATAACCGCAAGACAGCGCAACCTCAGATAAATCTTAGTACATGCGGGAGCTCCCGGGAGGGGTGACTCACCTAGCTCATTGCTGCGTGGCCCGGGGAGGCTAAATGCTGACATGTCTAAACCTAAACAGCAGGTATTTCCATGATGGAGTTTGAGCATTAACCTAAGGAGTGAAAATGGAACTGGCCTGGTAGAAATGAAGATATCCCAAGAAGACATGTGTGTCTTACCATCTGACTGTCGAAACCACAGACCCGGAAGAAATGGGAGTTTCTCCAGGAGTCTAATCCTAGGAGAGTATCAGTAGAGGAGGAGGAATGGAATTGTCCCCCCAAGAAAGAGATGTCACACGGCTCGGCTCTAACAACCTGTCACACCACCTCACAGGGTGAGACTGAAGCCCAGATAATGGGGGGGTCAATGGCGGACGGGACCACAACAAGACCATGGCCACTTACATGTGCACATGCTTAGCCAATATCACGTCAGGACTCAGAACACAGCTTCCTGGAGCCTAACCAATCCTCTGTGCTATACAGTATTTCATTTGCTTTTAGCCACATTTTGGGGTCTGAAGAGTCATAATACCAGCGCTTGCAGGTGCTTCCTCTCCTTGGCTCTTTATCCTGTTATATTTCGTTATCGAGTGTGGAAATGGAGACTATCTCCTACACCAATTAGCATACAGAGGTTTTGAGGTGGAAGCTTGCCAACCCACTCCAAAGGAAAGCCCAGATAAGGGCTGTAAGATGGAGCAGCCTTCATGAGAACAGTAAAGAGAACACTTTCCCTCAGTGCTCGCCACAGAAAGGGAGATAAAGGGGCTGGAGGATGGATAAAAGTCTCCAAAAAACATAAAAGATGAATTGATGGGGAAAGGGCGGGTGTGACCACTGAAGGGGTGATGGGTGGGAAAAGTCATGCTATTAAAAAAATGTTGAAAAAATGGCTCAGTAGTCATGGAAAAGGAGTGAGAACACATTAAAAAAACTTTCAAGAATTGTCTGGAAAAAAATATAAGGCTTTATGAGCTTAACAGGAGGACTTGGTCCTTCCCACCTGGGGAGAGCAGTTGGCAATGGCTGACTAGGGGTTTGTTCTGCTTTCTTGGCAGGAGTTGAATTGTTATGTTAATATTCTGCAGGCCAAGCGCTCAGTGCTGAGTTTGAATGGAAAGAGTTTTATCGAAGGGAAGATTCCCAGCCCCAGGTCTGTTCTTGAACCTCTGAACTCTTCAGCGGTTTAGGCTTCAAACGCTAAGAAATAAATAATACTGTGGCAGACATTGCTAGCCTTCTGTGGACACTAGAAAGAACTGCTAGGAAGTCCCTGTAGGAGTACGAGGACGGATGACGTATCCATGCTGAGGGGCTCACTGAGCTAAACAGTAGACTCTTTAAATCTTTATTACTTTATATATATATATATTCATATATTCTATATGAATGAGTGTTTTTGCCCACATGTGTGTACAATGCCCATAGAGGCCAGAAAAGGGTATTAGATCCCCTGGAACTTATGTCCTCTGCAAGAGCAGCAAGGGCATTTACCCACTCACTGAGCCATCTCCCAGCCCTGAAAGTAGGCTTCCTTTTAACTTTTCCCATCACCACTCTGGAGTGTCTGTCTCTTTGCATTTATCAGACAGAGGGTCCCCCCCCCCCTGAACATTGGCTTCTTCAGAAAGATCAGTCCTCTGATGTGGCCCTTCAGACAGTTTTGTTGTTCTTGCACAGAATGAGCCTCAAGTCAGGATGGAAGGCCTAATCACCAACATGTTACTAAAGTGAATTTGCTAAATTGAAGGATTGTTGAGTCACCTAGTTTCTTTTTTCATTCTTTTTTGGAAGGTAACATCTCCCCACAATCTACAAAATGCCCTTATTGGTGATGTGTTGCCCTCACCCCTGACCCCCCCACAGCGGATTGCAGGGGTGAAGAGAGGTGGAAAGGAGAGATTCTTTTAATTGGCAATTTGTGACTTACTTGTGACCTGTAAAAGTCACAGAGTCTCCAGGACTGCAAAAATAGATTCTTCCTTAATCCCAAGTGAGCCTGTATCTCACACCTCCCCAGCATCTCACCTCCATTAGTACATCCTTCAGGCCGCCCCCCCCAGCACCCTTCCTCACTTTCCCTCCTGACTGCACAGTTTTCTTCAAAACGTGTGAGCATGTGGCTTTTTCATGATTTTTTTTTTGATGTAGTGGCAAAGGAACTTAATTAAAATGAAGCCTGGATGGTAACAAGGTCTATAAATATAATAAGAAAATCTCTATAAATAATATTAAAGTTTGAAACTAGAGGGTCTCTGGAGCCATTTATTCCTGATGAGCAGAGTAAGCAACCAGAATGGTCCAGACCTGTTGGATCACTGAGACGCCACTTGAGCGGACACTTCAACTCCTGTGACCTCCACTGCAGTGTGGAGTACAAGGCTCATGTGGAGAATAAGTCATGGACTTCCGAATGGTGCTACATCATGGACTGAGGTTTGGCAGGGCTGCAAGAGGATGAGGGCAAGTCGTTTCATTCAGAAAGATGTTCTCACTTTCACATTTAATGACTTTTTCTTTTACAATATGGTACATTCAGTGGAGACCATAAAATACTTGTTAACTCTCATCCACACCTTAAGGGCAGTGAGTTGGCATTTGAGGCACCCACTCAGACACCCATACTCCTAGAGAGGTTAATCAGTGTGTTAAATACCTTAGCCTGAGAGGATGTCACAGAAATGGCTAAACCCTTCTGATGTGTGTATACACACACACACACACACACACACACATACATACTTATGTACATACATATATATCTGCCCTTACCCCCCAGAGCTTTCAAAATTAGCTTACACCTGTTTCAAGGTGATGTTTAATTAAACATATGCATAATATCTGAGCAGTATGAGAGAACAGAAAAAATTCATATCCTGTATCTTGTATGAGTGACGCATGGACCAGCCTGGGACTTGACCTCACTAGGTCCCTTCAGTAGGACGTCTCTGGACTTGAAGTTTTCGAGCTTGCTGGAAGATCTGGGAAAGTGAAGGTCAGAGAAGCTTACTTGAGGAATTCCAGAAACCAGGGGTGAAAAGAACCTGAGGTCCGACCACCTTCTCTGGGTAATGTGGAGGGGATGGATGTCTGGAAGGCCCTCCCCAGATCTCAAGTCTGCCATCTGCAGAAAGACTTGTATTTGATTGCGACTGCCAGTGGCAAATGCCAGGTTACTCCTGTCTCATCCTCTGAGTTCCACACAGAAGTGTCTCCCTGCCACACCGTGACACAAAGCTCTGGCTAGCAGGACGGTTTAGAGAACAGGTTTTAGAGTCAGAGTTTCTACCCTTACCCGAGAAAGAAGACTGAAGAGCAGGCGTGAACTTTAATTATTGCAAAAGAATGCCAGGCCCTGGGTAAGTGTCTGGAAAGCCGGCACCCTCTTGGTTTGTCCTCAGAGCAGAACTCTCCACTGGGGTTTTCTAAAGCTATAAAGATGGTCAATATTTGTACTATGCAGTATGGCAACTCTTCAGCGCCCCGCCTGTCTGTAATGGGAGCGGCAGAAGCAAAGATATTTAAAGAGACACTTGTGGCTCTCAACCTATCAGGCTGTGGAAGCAACAGACCCCAAAGAAATGGGAATTTCCCCTCGGAATCTGATGTTGGCAGGAGGAAATGGCCACCAGAGGAGGAACTCGGTTTCCAGAAAGGGATGCCACATAATTCTAACAATTTGTCACACCCCCTCGTGGGACAAGACTGAAGCCAATAGTGGGCAGGATCACACCTGACCAGGACCCCTTAGATGTACTCATCCATGTCCCACTGTTTAAACCTCAGTCTTTCCTCAGGACGCCCAAGATGGGAGCGAGTCCCTATTTCTCTCTCCCTTTCAGTGTGACCACGCTGAAAAAATCTTATTTTTCTTCTTTCCATAATTAATTTGGCTCTTTTAATTGATTTATTAGGAATGAGTGGCTGGACCTGGCTTGATTTCCTGACTGTCCTTGGTTCTCACCTGCAAACGCAGACATTTGCTGCCTAACATTCTACCCCATGCCACTGGATTCTGTTTTTGTTACCCTTTAAAAATCACTAACAAAATCTCAAAAACGTATTACCTAGTAAGAACTAACTATAATGTAATTCTCTTACATAGATTATTTAATATGTATGAGATTAAATTTGCATAAACTCTGACATCTTCAACATCTTTTTACCTCATGGTGGGGAAACCTAGCTCAGAAGATAACTTCCCCAGTCAGAAAAGCCTGAGGAAGCTAACCAGTGGGCACTTGCCTGGTCAGCAAACCCTGCCTTACTGTTTTGTGGATGGCGTCCCAGCCAGAACCTGACTCCCAGTTCTGCACTGCAGATAGGTCCAACTGCAGTCAGTGATTTGTCCTGAGGATCCTGAACTCTCAGATCACACCCTCTGATCACTTGGAGGGGAACCAGGGCAGGGGGTGAGTATCTCACTGGGGGACTCTCTTTGTGGCTTAGCACAGCGTTTGGGGAGGGCACCGCCAGTTCTGCCCTAGATGACTGTTAGAGAAATATGATTTTACCCCTCACTGCCACTTTCTGGGGTGCAGAGCAGAACAGAGGCTGTCTGGAGAGAAACAAAAAGCATTTAGTATGTCAGTGACAAAGCTCTCCTGTTAGGGCATTTCTCATCTGTGTTACTGCATTGAAGGGTATTCCCATGCGGGGCTGTTTACATGGTGGCTGATACCTGCCATTCTCACCCATCAGACAGTGACATCAGTCAGTACTACTGTCTCAGCATATTTGCACTGTGAGTGGAAATAATACTCACGGATTGGTGTGACCAACCTTACTTTCAGATGAGCGCACAGAATCCAGTGGCATGGATTTCAATCCCTTTCCGGTTCTGGTAAACCCATACATATAATTTAAGACACACGGAAAGCAGTTAGCACTGTCTGCTGCCAAGATAACGGACTATATTAAAATGAAGCCACTTTCTTCTATCTAATTCTCGAGCACTGTGATTTTACATGGGTGTGAAGAAGATGGAGACGTTCATGCTCTGCCTTCTAGAATATTCTTGAGCTGTGTGGATGCTGGGTGAGTCTCAGCATAGCAAGAGCAGACAGTACAGTTCACAGGTTCAAGGGATGAGCTGACATGGTTCTTGTTTCTTCTGCTCCCGCTGAAATTTCACAACAGTGCAACCTTTGGTGTTGATTCTTATATTGGAAACAGAAACTCCAATGAATTATGAAGTATAACTTAGTAACATCGCTTGCTCTGGAATGAGTTCCCCATGGGATTGATGGAATTGGTTGGCTTTTGGCAAGTGGGATTAAGAGAATCTTGATTTTATTTCCTTAACAGGATTTCCAAGGTTTTTAGTGCATTTAAAAGGCAATGTTGGAAACAAACTGAGTTGTTTCTGTTTTCATTATTATTTTAAGCAGACTCAGTATTGTTCTTGGACTCACTGACTTGAGATTGCTTACAGGAATTTAACGTGGTGTTTTTAAAGGGCAGGCACCATGGCCTGTCATGTTCTCAATTTTGATTTGTAAAGCCTTCTTGTTTTACCTCTCCACAGGCTTGTTGATTGGCTCTGGCTGTGCCCTCTACCCCTTGGGCTGGGACAGTGAGGAAGTTCGGCAGACTTGTGGTTACATCTCTGGACAGTTTGACTTGGGTAAGTTCATGCCATCCTTTTTAGAAAAAGGGCTTATTCGCTGCTTCCTGGAAGGAAGACAGTATGGGGCTGCCTTGACTAGCCATCATGTGTGATGGCGTACATACATGCATACACAGGGACATACATTTATCTATTTGTCTAATGAGGAGTCATTGATACCCTACTGTTTGTCAGCACTATGATTTATATTACAGACTCAAAGAAAATAGAATGGCCCTGCTCTCAAGAGCATTTATAGTCTCTGATTAATTTGCTCAAAATTATATATTTATTACTTCTTATATATGCCGAAAACATCTCTGGGGACTTCACAGGCAAACAAAATCATCAAGGAAATTGCAAGAAGAGCAGAGCAGTTTCTCTGCGGGGTGTGGAGCACCTAGGGGAAGGGGGGAACAGAGCTGCAGCAGGGTCCTGAGCAGGGGACTGTGTGTGATTACCAGTTGCAGATGGACGCTCCTGGCGGGCAGGAAGTCCATCGCAGCAGGGGGAGCTGGAGGGAAGAAGAGAATCCCACAGCAGAAGCAGCGAGCCGCTACTCCTCAGACTAGATGAGTGCGGGGGATTCTGCGTGTGCGTGAAGGCCCCTTCATGGCTGTGCTTGGCTATGTGCTAAATACACAAGTTCGGTTGCTTTCCACTTGTAGCTGAGTGCATCCTCCCCGCTCGGCAGCCTCCGTGCTTTCTAACGGTGTGCATATTACGTAATCTTCAAGATTTTCATTTGTTGTAAATGTGGACTGCTTTACTTGGTCGATAAACTTACACTGATTTAATCACCCCCCTTACCTCTCACTTTCTATTGCTTTAAGGTATGTCCTGATGATGTCTTTGATGAAGACGTGTTGTCTTTGCTGAATTCTTTTTCTGGAATCAGTGTTAACAGACCAAAGACTAAGGACTGTTAAGCCACTACTGTATAGGACGGGACATATGTTCTCGCCCCCACTGGGTTCATAACTCAGGCCCCTATCGCAAAGGTAGATTAGTGAGGAAAAAGCATGTAAATGTATTTAAAATACATTTTACAGGATATAAGGACCTTCATAAGAAGGTAAAGACATTGTATAGATGCTAAACCCATGGCTTCCTGTCCAGATTTAATAAGGTAGTAGGTGGTCATGGAGAGCTGTGATTGGACGGGGTGGGGTGGGTGTGAGCCAGTAGTAATAGGGAGGCCATCTGTCTCCCTCACTATGTCCCTGTGTTGAAGGGCCATCGATATCTTTCAGGTGCAGACACTTGTGGAGCTTATTCCCTACTTAGAGAGGTTGTGTGTAGTCTGCCTAGATTTCATGACCGGCTCAGGCAGGTCAGAGTATCTTTTCCTGCTTCTGCGGGTCTCCCAAAGTCCAGGATGCCATATTTGGAACAGCTGTGCAGCTGTGACTGCCAAAGGCAGCCAATCTCCCTCTGCCTTGTGGACTAGCGGCTTAGCCTCTGCCTGTAGGGGCGTCCTCGACCTGTGCAGTTTACTGTTTTAAACATCTGCTGCTCCCATAAGACATCCAATCCCAGGAGAAAAGTTCCGAGATAACTGGCCCAAGGGTTTCGATCACATTCTAAATCAGTTTTTTTTTTAATGTTTATGTTACAATGCTGATGACTTTTTTCTCTTGTTAATATCATGAGTTACATAGCAAAATACTGTTTAAAGACAGTAAAAGGATGCGAAGAAAAGTAAACAGAATTGAGACCATAAAAGAAGCAGATTTTATTACTGGGTGACAATCACCTAGCTCTCCTCAGGAGGACACTGGCTCTCTCCAAAGGACACAGCCTGCTCCTCACTTGCAGGAATAAAACAAGCTACTCCCTGTTCTTCTTTTCCCCTCTTCTAGTACAAGCTTGCCTGAGTTTGGATTACTTTTGTAATTACCATTCATGTAGAGAAAAAAAAAACAGAAAACAAAACAAAAACAAAAAAAAAACCCCGCTGGCACCAAGTGGACTCTTCATAGCCTTTTCACCTTTTGCTCTAAGTGCGTACTGTGTCCAAAAGAGGCATTTTAATATGTCACTTGGCTTTTCCTTTCCCTGGCCTTTGAAACATTCCTAGCTGTTTAACACAGGCTCCAGCGTGACCGGAACCCTGTCTTCAGCTGCCCTGTGGCTGGGCTGCCACGCCGTGTTAGGTAGTCGAGTATGAAACAGGACTCAGATCTTGTAGTTGAGGTTTCTTTGCTGGACCCCAGTATTTTCTGTCTTTTCAACACTGCTCATCAAAAAATTGACTATTGCGTTAAAGCGTGCCTCTTCGCTGGTTTTTATTGTCTTCTTTATTATCTATTTTAGAACTATTATCAAACCGTCCCACATAGCAGCCCATGCTGGCTTCCCTTGTGAAGCTGTCACTCTCCCTCAGAACACGGATGCAGCCTGCTGTTTGGTGCCTTAGTGACGTTACAAACTGTGGCGCTAACTTGACAAGGCTCCTGGGACAGTGTAGATGAGCCCTGCATGAGTTCGTGGGTGACCCTGTCCATGGGGAGAAAACACACCAAATCCCACATCCAGTGGTTCATGCTGAGTGCCGAAGTCACCCCCTGCTTCTACCACTTCTGAGATCCTGAGCTTATGTCTCCATCCTGTAGAAGGAGACACTGTATGGACACAATTCCCTCGCAAAGGGTAGTGGCACTCGGGATTCACCAGGCCCTTCCCAAGGGGCTGGGGAGATGGTATCAGCAAGGAACTTTGGAAACTTAAAGCTAGCAAGAGAGACAAATATTAAAAAATAAATCATGTACCTGTGATGGTCAGTTTTAACCATCACTTGACACACTCCACAGCCCCCTGGGAAGAGCCTTAGTGGGTATCTAGGTAGGTGATCCTGTGGACAATAAGGGATTATCTTGATTACATTAGCTGAGGTGAGACGATCTGCCCACTGTGGGTGGCACCATTCCCAAGTCAGGATATTCTGAACTGTATGAGATTACAGAAAGTAAGCTGGGTATTGGCATGAACACATTCATCGCTCTTTCTCTCAATTATGGATGCCAAGGGACCTATTCCCCCTGGCTCCTGCCACTGACTTCTTTGCTATGATGGACTGTAGCCTGGAACTGTAAGGTAAAATGTATGTCATAGGCAGGAGGGGGTTTCACAGAACGTTGACATTCGTGGTTGTAATGTAGTGTGGGAAAGACCTAAGCCAGATGTCTCCACTCTTTAGATGGGAAAGAAAAGAAGGCTGTTTGTGGGTGACCGTGGCTTTTGTTCTTTGCAAGCCTATGCTTTTCCTATCACTTATTTGTCAGGCATTTTCATACTAAATACAGAACTTTGAACCAGTTTTGCAATAGTAGCTACTTGGACAAATCAGAGAATGTTACAATGCTGACCTTTGAATGCATTGATTTATGAGGAATAAAGGAGAGGAGTGTTTAACAATCTACTCATTTAAAAACAGAATTAAGGGGCCCAACGGGCTGGCCAGTGACTGTATAGATCTCATCAAGATAGTAGTTATCAACCTCTAAAGTCTGAATCAGAAGTGGTCTTGTTGAGAAAGTTAGATGCTTGGTTCCTACATCTCAGAAATTATTATTTTCTCAATGTTTTTTTAAAAAATAGATTTTTATGTATATGAGTGTTTTGACTGCATGTATGTATGTTTACTGCATGTATAACTCATAACCATAGATGTCAGAAAACAGTGTCAGATCCCCCAAAACCAGAGTTATAGATCATGGGTACTTTGTGAGTACTGGGAACAAAATCCAAGTCTTCTGCAAGAACGGCTCTGAACTGCCTAGTCCCTTCTCAGTCCACCTTCACTGGTATTTTCAATGCTGATCATTTATGTAAATTAGGATGCTTTGATATTCAGATTACAAAGGTCTTGATTTAAATTGACTGAAACAAAGAGGACGTTCAGATGACTCACCTCAAGGCCAGAGTTAAGGTGCAGACTTAACTGGGCCTGGCCTCAGAGATTCAGTCTGGGGTCTGTGTTTGAAAAGAGCCATCTGCAGAATGGCAGTAACCATCTACCATCCACAGGCTGACTTCATTCTGGAGCTCATTCTCCTCATGGGCAGAGATGTGTTTGGTACCTATAGCTCTGAGCATCCTAGTTCATGTCAAACGACAAAGACAAGCTGCTCCCCAGTAATGCAATAGTGCTCTCTCTCTGTCTGTCTCTCTCTGTTGAGTTGGGCCTGCCTGGCTGTACATCTGCACTTCAACAAATGACCACTGCTGGGGATAGCATGTCTGAACTGTCTTCTTAGGAAGACGTCATAAATTGCCAGTGACAATAAGAGGAGGAAGGTCACCGTTGTCATCCTCGATCAGGCATCAGAGTCAACTCCACCAATGTAGCCTGTGGATGTGACAGGAATCAAGAGTAGTTTATGCTGTGTAAGTACTAACACTAGTGATGGTCCCGCTATTTGTTGAAAGAGCAAGCGTGTAAGTCATAGGAACAATCTTCCAGTGCACAGCAGAGCTTCTGATATACAAGGAAGGCCTGGTAGAGATTTGCCACGTGGATAAGGCCTATTTACATATTTATTTTACATCCTGATGGCAGTTTCCCCTTCTCCTCTCCTTCCTGTCCCTTCCCACCACCACCCCCATTCACTCCTCTTCTTTGTTTCTATTCAGAAAGTGGCAGGTCTCTCCGGGGGATCACCAAAACATGGCATATCAAGTTGTAGTAAGACTAAGCTCTTGCCCATATATTAAGGTTGGCAAGATGGCCCAGTATGAGGAGTAAGGTCCCAGAATTCCTTAAAGGAGTCAGAGACTGCCCCTGCTCCCGCTGTTAGGAGTTCCACAAGGGGACCAAGCTATATAACTGTCACATATATGCAGAGGGCTTGCGTCGGTCCCATTCAGGTTCCCTGGTTGTTGGCTCAGTCTCTATGAATTTCTATCATCCCAGGATAATTGATTCTGTAGTTTTTCTTGTGATGTCCTTGACCCATCTGGCTCCTGCAATCCTTCCTTCCTCTCTTCAGCAGGATTCCCTGAGCTCTGCCTAATGTTTGGCTGTGGATCTCTGCATCTGTTACCATCAGTTGCTGGGTGAAGCCTCTCTGATGACTACTGGACTGGGCAGCAATCTATAAGTATAGCAGAATATCATTAGGCATTATTACATAGACTTTTTCTTTCCGGTAATGTTTGATCTATCCTAGGACTCTGGGTTATCCAGGGAGTGTGAGGGGTGGGCTCACTCTTGTGTAGCCTTGGACGTCCTGGAACTCACTCTGTAGACCAGGCTGACCTTGACCTCAGGGATCTGCCTGCTTCTGCCTCCCAGGTGCTGGCATCTTAAAAAAAAATGACACCAAGGCCATTTTTAATATGTGCTTTTCAGTCACTCGTTAGTCTTTCCTTTGTTACATATTAAACATATGGTCTCCATAATCAGGTTGTCCAATTGATTTAATTCATGCCTCAGAGTCTTTACCCATCGAAGACTTTTATAATTATATCCTTATGATCAAAAGTAGCATTTCAATTAATTTGTCTTGCTAATTTGCCAAGTAAAATTGAGTAATTATTGCTTTCATTTTCTCTTTAATTTGATTAAGAAGCCACATTGAAATCGTGCGGCTGGTCCTAGGAACAGCACCGTAAACTAAACTCAGGCATCCCAGCAGTGAGAAGATGAGAGTCTTTCTTGGCATTTTTCAAACCAAGGAAAAACCCTTCCTGCTGCCATTTAAAGGATAACCACACGCCTCTAAACACGTCTCCTTCGGATGATGTCTGACCCCTGAGTCATGCGTTCCAACCTTAAATCTGACCGCACTTGATTTACAAATTACAACTTAGTATACAAAAGATGACTTGCAAGTTATATGAAGAACAGTTGGGTAGAGATGAGGAGAAAAATAGTTCCTTGTACACTTGCCTCTCCAATCCTCTCTTAAGTTAAACAGTTTTGAGCTTTGTCCAAGCCTGGTATTCCTGGCAGCCTGTTTTCTGGCTGACACAAAGAAACCTCCATGAGTAGAGACAATGACAGAAACAACTCTGATTGACCTCTGTGACATTTACTATGACACACATCATTTTGGCTATTTTCATAAGGCTCCCGGACATGTTTGTGGCTGTCCTGGCTGCTTTGTGTACAGGTGCTCCTGCCTCTGACTGTCTTGCTGGAGTCAAGCGTTGGTTGTTTTTTTCATTGTTGTTTTGTTTTTGTTTTCTTATTTTTCTTCTCTCAAGTAGAATGAGTTTCCCCTCCCTCAGTTTAGCAGGAGACTCCTCTCATCCAATGCACTGGGCATGGAAGATAAACATACAACCCCAGTGTGAGATGGCTATTTTGTGATGCTAGTGAATGGTAAGATCTGAATACATGTCGGGATTTAGCCAGAAAGGCTGGAAGACGGTTCAGTGGTTCAACGTTTGTAATGGTCTTGCAGAGGCCTGGAGTTTGATTCCCAGCACCCACATTTAGTGAGTCGTAGCAGCCTGTAACGCCAGCTCTGAGCATTCTGACGACCTCTTCTGGCCTCTATTGGCACCCCTACTTATGTGCTGTACGTGGCTATTCACCCAAACTTTTGAATCTTAAGACCAAGTTACTGGGTGTCATGTAGGAGTTCCTTCATGGGCCTGGATTCCCTCTCTGGATTCATGGCCCTAGTGCAAGAGATTAGCACGAAGTCAGGCAGCTGCTGGGAGTTCAGCTGAGACCTAAATTGTGTATTCCAAGGAACGTTGGAGAACTCGGGAACTCTCTAAATGATACAGAGAAGCTTCACTGGCCCAGGAAGTCCAGTTAGGCCAGTCACACCTGATTGGGCAAAGCACTCAGTCACCACCAAGACAAAACAAAAGAGACAAAACCCAACAACCTACCTACCAGCTCTCTGGTTATTCATGCTTCCTGGTGACCTCCGCATGCACCTTAGAAAACGGACGAACTACGGATTTATTTCTGGAATATTCATGCAGCCTGCAAATTATAACTTATTATACAAAAGATAACTTACAAGTTATATGAAGGACACTGGTTCCCGTGATCGTGAAATTAGCATGGGGACATTGCCACTTCAAGCAGTCACTGAGTAAATGCCTTCAGTCTCTCTAGAAGGAAAAGGTGGAAAAGTTGCTGCCCTCTGTACAGTGTGCACCTGCTTCTGTCTGGTTCCCTAAACACAACTTTGCAAGTTCGTCTCACCTGGAACTGCAGACATGCACGTTCAATGTCACAAGCTATGCCACACGTAGATATGGAAATCACCTGTGTGCCGTGTGTCCCTCACACTCATTCAAGGTAGCAGGCTATGCCACACGTAGATATGGAAATATCCCATGTGCCATATGCCCGTCATGCTCAAAGCAGAAAAAGGAACTGGGGAAAGGAAGTAAAGAAGTAAGTGGGAGGTGGGGACAGCTGACTGCTGATTTTGGCCAGCTACAAAAGCTGTTAGCATTCATCCTGCTTCTATAGATTCTGGTATGTTACAGCCTGGCTCCCTGAGGGATTCAGGCTCAGTCACTACTCAGAGAGAAGTCAAGATCACAGTCATAGTTTAAAGACCCAGGTAATTTTTTTCCTATTGCAGCCTTCTCTGGGCTAGAGTGCTGTGGCCTTTGTTAAAGCCTCACCCAGTTCCTTGCAGCAATTTCTGGCAATGAAAGTCAGCAATTGGAAAAAGAAAAAGAAAATTTTTTAGCAAACCTGTGTGAAGGAAGATGTCTTGAAGTCCAGCCACCAAACAGGTGCTTGGGTTACACGAATCTCAACTTCAAAGGCTTTTCATTTCCTATGGCACCCGCTGGGGGTGCACCCTTTACAGACTCCTTAAGCAGCACCCATGGGAACTGAACAGTGCTGCCCTGATTTTCTTTTTATCTCATTGATGGCTTCCTTCTGTCTTCCGCTTGGATATTAAAGTTTGTTCAGAAAACATTTTAAATTGAACTGGTCCATGGGGCGGTATTTTTGAGGTCTGGGTTATCTCTTAAAACTTGACCTTCTTCAAGCGGTAAGAAAGAATGAACCACAGAAACATATCAAAGGTTAAAGGATTCCCACTGTTCTTTCTGGTTTTGTTGTTACCTTGTTCTGCTTTTATGACACACTGTCATTTTTATGTATTGCTGTTTATCAATTGTTTCTCATCCTTGTTCTATCATTTCTAATAATACCTTTTCTCATCATCATAGTTTTAGAATTAAGTTTTATGGGAATATAACCTTATTTCTGTTTCTGTGTACTCTATTTCTTTAAAGTGTCATATTTTACATTCATTTATTTATCATGTATTGAATGCACTCGTTGGGGTAAACAACTGGATACCTCAATCCATGGTGCTACAAATGAGTTCAGTGTTATAGGAGGGTTTGACCTACAGGTGGATTTCAGCTTGAGGTCTCTAGACAGCAAGAGGCCACAGTTCATTTACATAGGTTTCAGAGAACTCTTGAAGCTTTGTGTGATTTTTTAAAATGTGTTATGTGATTTTAAAAATTTATTTATTCGTGAATTTAATTTCAAGAGAGTATCATAATTTTACACTTTGGTCAAAGGCAGTCTTGATCTCTGAAGGTTTCTCACTTCTGGTAGACAGCATTGGCTATCTGACCTCAGAAAGTGTAATGACCTGAACTCTAGACTTAAGACTCCTCAGAAGCCTCAGGTCTCTCCAGGAAGACTGGAATTGGACCTGGTTCACGGTCTATGAAAGTGCTTGCAAGGACTGCTGTGAGGGAAAACATTCTTACTTATAATATGTATCGTGTAGATACATCTCATGCCCAGTTCTGATCTTAAGTCCCATCTATGAAAATGTGACCTGTCTTCCCAGTGAGTTGACTATATGTCCACTTAGATCTGATCCCGTTTATTTCTGCAACCTGGACCTAGCCCCTTGGGTATCACAGTGTTTCCTTGTTTCTCCTGACTTGTGAGCCGAGGGACTTTATTCTTGACTACCATCTCAAAGACGTCTGCCTTGGTGATTTGATCAAATAATGTCCCCTTTATGGTCACCTATTTGAGCATTTAGTCCCCAGTTGGTGGCACTTTTTAGGAAGTTTCTATAACCTTTGGAGATGGAGGCTTGTCGGGGAGAGTATATCACTCGTGGCTTATAACCTCACCCGCCTTCTACTCTCTCTCCTTCCTGCATAAAGATGAAAATGTGATCCCCAGCTTCCTATGCCTGCTGCCGCATTGCCACCATGCCCTCCCCACCATGGTGGACTCAATCACTCTGAGACCATAAGCCAGAATAAACCTTTTCTTCCTTAAGCTGCTTTGGCTGTGCTTTTTCATCACAGCAACTGAATGGTAACTCATACATCTTTATAGTCAACAGACTTAGGAGACATCACAGGGGATGTCTGCCTGTGCTACTGAGTTTCAGCCTTAGTGGGGCGTGGGAGGCAAGAGAAAACATGAAGCTCATTATGCTTGCTATGCTGTAATATTGTCCCCATGCTAGTTGATATGACGGCTCACAAGTAGGGTGAATCCTCCTTTTACAATACTGTCCCAATACTTCAAAACACTCTGCATAGACAGTGGCATCACTTTGCTCCACAGAGAAAACCCAGCTCAAGGGCATCGTCTACAGTATAAATACTGCTGTCATACGGATCTCATCAACACCAGAAGCTTTATTAATGAGCACAGCAGTTGTCAGAGATGGATTTTGATTGCTGAAATTTGTGTCTTCTTAACTAGCACGCTTAAACTTTTCAAATGAACTTTCAGTGATGTTAAAGATACTTGAGAGTGAACGCTGCCTATGATCGCAGAGAATCTCCCCATTCTTTCCTGAAAGGATTCTAGCATCCATCTAGAATAGACGATTATCACCACCATGAGTGATGTTTAGATTTATCAGCCTGTATGGCCAGGTTCTGAGCAGTCCAAACCCCAACACACGCAGCCGCAGTGGGGAGGCAGGCGCACACGGAGACCTCCAGGGACAGGGAGGAGAGGAGAAGGGGAAAATGCCATCATCCAAGGCTAGGAATCCCCACCATTCTCAAGGGAAGCAAGGAACGGTGGAATATTTGGGGGACTTTGGCGAAGGCAGTTTCATTACCAGGGAACATGCAGGAGTACTCTGATAACCAGTCTGTGTTTAGTGATGAAGTCAGGTATAGCCTTCTGCTTAGAATGGTATCCACCATTGGATCATTCTCAAAGGGTCTGTTTTAGTCTTTGGCTTGAAGGATGTGTAAGTGGGCATTGCCGAGGGCAACACAGACCTGCTTGAGCCTACAGCATTTGCCTGTAGTGGTCCCTTCACATTGGTGGTACACACACAGAAATCTTAAACAGTTCGATGAGTGAGCCACTTGTGTATCTTTGGTTTGTTTTGATTCACAGTCTGTGTAGCACAGACTGGCTTTGAACCTGGGATCTCCCTGTCTTTCTGCCTGCCACACCCTGGTGTTACAGACACATGCCACCATGCCTTGAGTTGTTTTGCACCTGCTTTCTGATAACTGTTTGTTGAATAAGTATGAGTACAGCGGATTTTGTCTGAGGCTTGCTTTTATTTATATTTTGGAAGTGAGGTCTTCAAAAAAGAGTGTCTAACCACTCACCATCTGTCATAATTTTACAGTGGGTATTGGAATTTACCAGAAGGAATCAGAAGATTGGGCCCGACTGGATTTGGCTTAACTATATTTCTTTGTTTTGCCTTCCAAGCATGGCGAGACTGTTGAGGAAAAGCTCCCAGAGAGGGCCAGCTAATCAGCATCAAAGTCCTGCCTGCGGCCACAAGGTTCCACATAGCTCAGTGCCAGCAGAGACTATGCAGACTCTGCTCGGTGTTCAGTGGAAATGTGACAGTGACAGACAGAGTGGGGGACTAACACCATCGCAGTTGAATGCTGTTTATCTTCACACAGGTTGGGACAAAACTGCCCTGGATCTCACCGAGCAACAGCAGTGGGAGACAGACTTGGGGATTTGACTCTTTCTTTAGGGCCACCCAGAAACCAAAGAGCTGAGTTTCCCAGGAAGTCTTTGCCTTTATTAAAAGCAGCCCCAGACAGAAACTAAAGGATGACCTTGGTAGTCTTTGTCAGGAAACTGCATAAAGCCTTGCTGGTTATTTCAGTCATCCCTACTTGACGATCAGTTTCTGTGTCGGTTCATGGTGTGGACACAAAGGCCACCTTTATTCATATGACAGTGTCTCCCAAATGGTAGTTATCTCTAGTTAAGCTTTTAGGTTGACTTTGAAAGACTAATGGCGCCTGCACTTTCAGATACTCAGCTAATCGATATGACAGAGGGGAAACTGCTTTTCACACGGACGGTGCAAAGATGTATATCAATAGATGTGTCTGGTGTTTCCCAGGAAATTGTGGGGGCCATTTCACTTGTCCTAATTTCACTGTATTTTTAAAGGAACCTGGGTGTTTGTAGTTCTTTGGCATGTGGACCGAGAGCAGGTTGGGTGGGTAAAAGCATCTTTAACTTCCCTCCAGTGGTTGTGTGTCTTCCTGCCATGCCAGGATGGAGGGATGCAGAACCTACGTTCAGTGTAAAGTGTGAAGGAAAGGCCCTGGGTTGATCTGACACCAAGGAAAAATGAACAGGTGCGTTGCGATGTGAACGAGGAAACCTCAGGGGTCAGAGACGTTTGATGGATTGAGTAGCATCGCTCTGTGCAAGCCACGCCCACAGCATCACCTGGTCACCTGGGTCCTAGACCATTCTCCCTGTGTTCCCAGCTCCTTCTGTTCTATCAGTATCTTCCTCCCACTCGTGGTTTACTTTTTGTTGTACACGACTCTCTCCTGAGCCAAAATGCCAACACCGTCTTCATGAATTCAGCCGTGCCAGGTTACAGAGGATTACCACAGCTGAATGTGTTGATTGCTGATGTTGCCTCCTAGAAGGAGGAGCTGGAATGGTCATAGCATTTTCACCAGAGTGTCAAGCCACTCCTCCAAAGTATATGTATGTAACTCTTCCCTAAGTGCACACGGCCTCAGTGAGAGGCTAGTGTATATTGACTGGGAAGGCTCAGGAGGGGCTCCAACTGTCGAAGCAAACGCGCCACTCTCAGGTCAAAGGCAATGAGGGATAGTTTATTCTACAGCCAAATTTGAGTGACTGAGGCCTAGAAAATACACAGCCAGGTCACTCCAGGTTCCATACTCATACCTGGAAGCAGTTTCATGAAGTTTTATAGCTGCAGAGCACAAAAAGGTATGAATGAAGCAATTTGCTCTCTGATGACATTCTTGACTTTTGGGTTGGCGGAAGTTCATCGTCTGCTATGTTAGCAGATTCCTAAAGGGTTTTGTCTATTAGCCAATGGATATTAGTCCCAACACAGATAGATGTAGGCAAGGAATGGCTCCTTAGGGGCCTTAAATATAGCCCAGGCTAGGCAATTAGCCTCTGGTCCTGCAACCTTCCCACACCACTATGTTTCTAACTAATCAATGCCTTTTCAGAAACAACTTTTCCCCAGGAATTTTCATTCACTTAGCTAAGAAGGAGCTAGCATCTGTGCTGGGCTTGGACTGTCCAGTGTGGCCCCTTTGAGACCATCCACACTCCTGCCTGTGACCTCCATCCACCTGTTACTCTATAAGTAAGCTGTTTTAGTTAGGGTTTCTATTGCTGTGAGGAGACACTATGACCACGACAGCTCTTATAAAGGACAGCATTTCATTGTGGTGGCTTCCTTACCGTTCAGAGGTTTAGTCCACTATTGTCATGGTGGGAAAAACGACAGCATGCAGGCAGACATGGTGCTGGAGAAGGAGCTGAGAGTTCTTACAGCTTGACTCACAGGTAAAAAGAAGTGCTCAGATGCATTGGACAGTATCTTGAACATATGAGACCTCAAAGCCTAGCTCCACAGTGACACACTTCCTCTAACAAGAACACAGCTACTCCAACAAAGCCACACGTCCTAATAGCGCCACTCCCTTCGGGGGACATTTTCTTTCTAACCACCAGATAAGACGGTAAGTAATTTATGTTGGCTTGACACACAGTCATCTTTAGTGCTCAAACGGGGAATGACTCCAGGGCTCCTTGAAGACACCTGTCTCAAAGTCTGCCCAGTTCCCTATTAAAAACACTGCAGTATTTTTATATAGCCTTCCTATATTTTCCTCTAGATTTTACTTCATCTTCAGATGACTTATAATACCTGCTCCAGTGTACATAGATATGCTAGTTCACTCTGAGGGGGATAAGAACCAGGAACAGTGTGTATACATGTGTGTACACATGTTTGCTCACTATAGATACCATGCTTCAGGGAAGAGTACTTTGATTTTCAGCCAAGTCAAAGCTATGTTTCTAAAATCAGTTGATCCTAAAGACCTGATGATATGCCCAGATATGGTAGTTTACTGATGAAATATGACACTGGTTTATTTTTCTTATACAACTCTATGCTTTTTCTTTGAGCATGTGAAATTAAAGACTGAAGGTATCTAAGAATGAAGGAATGCCTACCTCTCTTACAGAGGACCCGAGTTCAGCTCTCAGCTCCCATGTGGTGGCTTCCAACCTTCTGTAACTCCAGTTCCAGGGAACTGGTGCCTTTTCTGGCCTTGGTAGTCATCGCATACATGTGATGCCCATATGTACGTGCAGGCAAAACCCACACACATGAAATAAAAATAATCCCTTTTTTAAAAGAAGGCAGGTGTTATGATGTTAAATGTCCCACCCCACCCCCAACACACATGATCGCGTGTTGGAACACATTCTTAGACTGAGTGCTGTTTTGAGAGGGTTAAGAGACCATTAGGAAGTGGGGCCTGGCCAGCTGGCATGGATAGGCTGTTGAAGGCAGGCCTTTGAAGTTACAGCCCACCCTAATTCTAGGTTAATTTTCTCCCCTTCCTTTTCTGGCCCCTTAAGCAGCTCTGCCACGGGCTTGGTCTGCCAAGGCACTGCTCGGCCACACCTTCCCCACCCATTGGACTGAACACTCCTAAAACCAGGAGCCCACACGACTCTCCTTCCTCTACATCTCCTTGGTCAGGTAGCCTGTCATAGACAAGAGAATAGTAACAGACACAGCAGGTCCTTACAGGTTGTATATAGGCAAAGAGTCAAAATTGAGTGGCTGTGATTAGCAGGACCACTAGCCTGTTTTCATATGTGAATCAGGACATTATATATCATAAATCCAGCGGGACCAGTGACATGCTGATGAGACCACTTCTGAGAGATCTGGGAGAGTCACCAGTGTCCTGGACAATTATCCTCGTGTATAAAACACAGGAGATGGCCTAGATCCAGGGCTGGCAAGCTATGGGCCAAATTTGCTCTGCATGCTTCTGTAAATTAGATTTCATTGGCAGGCAGCAATGCTCACTGACATAGTTGGTATCTGTGATTGCTTTTTAACTAAAATATTTACTGTCAGGCCCTTTTCTGAATAAGATCACCAGTCTTGACCTGTGCCATTCTTTTCAAAACTTCCTCCAGTGCTGAAGTCTGTGATCCTGTGATACACTCACTCAGTGGAAGAAGCAAGGAAGACAAAGGTCAGGAAAACCGAGGAAGGACACCCTGGTTCTGGGCAAGTCCTGAATTGAAAGGAAGCTCTGTTGCATTCAGGATCAGCACCTTCTCAACACCCACCCTCCTTCCTCCTGCCTTCCTGCCTTGCCTGAAGCATTGGCACTGCTTCCTGGGGACCTCTTTGGTGGCACTAAAAGCCCTGTAGTCAATCTCTGTGGAGCTCACAGTTTTCTTGTCTTTCAACTATATTAGCTAGAAAAACCCCTTTCATTCTGCAGAAAGCATTGTCTCCCACGCAGAGTATAAACCTACTTCATCTTTCCAGACTGGAGATATTTGTTGAGGAATATGGGCCACCTGTGCCCCCAAGTGCTGCCCTGGCACACTTCATGGCTCCTCCCTGGGGTCTGGATTGACACTGTGTCCCCTCCTCCCTGGACACTGAGAGCCTGCACACAGGTCTAATTTACCTGTCAATTCACATCCGGATCACAGGACTAAAGCTAGCATGTCTTTTTAACCGTAGGTGACTTAATTTGTAGGCTGTTCGCTCAGTTGGTGTAGTTAGCTGTGACTCCCTTAGTAGGATGCAGTCAGAGTGCCCGGGCTGCAGAGCTGCCCCCGTGGGCACTCTCCTACACTGCCACACTTGCAGGTGGACTATAAAAGAAGATCAATATTTTGATTCAGAAAGTCTCAGAATAAAAAGGATCAATAGACGATACCTATTGTTTAATAGTAGGTTATGCCTGCCACCCAAGTACTCTAAGTCCTCAGATTTGACCTTCCACTTTGGAGAGGGAGTGGTCATGATATCAGTTTTTCGCTTTGCATACCATTCACATTTACTAATGTGTGTTTGTGTACGCACGTGTGTGTGCACATGCAAGCATGTGTGGCAGACAGAAAGTGATATCAGATATCTTCCTCAATAACTCTCCACCTATCTGGGAGAAGGGTCTCTCCCTGAACCTGGTACTAGATTTGGCTGGACCTGCAGGGCAGGGAACTCCAGTGATCTGCCTGTCTACACTCCCCCGTGAAAACCCCAAACCTGGGGTCACAAGCACACAATGTTTTATGCTGCTTTTATGTGTGCTGGGGAGCCGAACTCAGATCTGGTATTTGTGTGGCAGGCGCTTTACTGATGGAACTATCCACCCAACCGTATTATTTATTAATTTCTGTTTCCATAGGCTTGGAAGCATGCCCCTCCATTTTTTGTGTATATTTGTGTGTGTATGCATCTGCATCTTATTTTCTTATTGAAATTTGCTTAACTTTGGTTTTGAAGTTATTCTGTAGACAATAAACGTATGCTTTGGTTAACATACATAAGGGTCTGACTATAAAGCTGCAGGAAGAACCTGCCTTTCTGTGGTATTTAAGTCTATAGTTTTTTTCCCCTCTTTTCATTGATCCTTTGCTTTCTTGCCTTTGTTCTTTGTACAGCAGAAAGAATAAGGTCAGACATGCCTGCTTCTTCCCTATCTAAACTTTACATTTATATATTGGTATGCTAACGTGAAGACAGATGCTAAAAAGAAATCCCACACTAGGTCAGAATTGGTGTAATAAAGGGTTATTTCTTTAGGGGTAGACTCACAGATCACAGTCCCCTGTTTGAATGAGGAACAGCAACCAAATCCAGCAGCCAGGAGAGAGAGAGTGCCCATGTGCTTTACATCCACATTTATAGTTTAAGAGGCCACGCCCAAGTGGGCTGGTAACTTAGGCTACTGGCTGAAGAAGTTCCTACAGCACTAACGTTCAAACGGTCTCACTGAAAAGTTATTGTGCTTTGATTTTTGTGTTTTTTTTTTGTTTGTTTGTTTGTTTTTTTTTTCGAGACAGGGTTTCTCTGTGGCTTTGGAGCCTGCGCTGGAACTAGCTCTTGTAGACCAGGCTGGTTATTGTGCTTTGAAACAAGCCACCTTCTTAAATCCCTACTCAGGCATTTGTGAGAAGGCATTCTGGGTAGTCAGCAGTGACCCTGTGACGAAAGAGGCTTAATGAGGTCTATCATTCATGCTGTACTTGGAGTGAAGAGATATCTGCTGATGTCTCCCCAAGAAAAGCTAGTATGGCACCTCCCTACATTGGGTTGCCAAGAGAGTGCCCAGCGCCATGTGACTGGCAGGGTGAACAGGTGCTAAATCTTCAAAATGCAGATCCTTCATATCACTAGAAACAGTCTAAGTGGACAGGGAAGACTCCTCTAAAAAGACTGGAAAAAATCAAGGGGTAAGAGAAAATATGACATTTTCCCTCTGGCACATAGGTTCCAATAAAGCATCTGTGTCTCACAAGAAAAGTAGACTCAACCTAGGCCTTCCTTATACAATATCTGAACTCAAGGGAAAGTTCTGTGATTAATTTGACCCAAGTTCATGATCAAGTTTGATGTTTACTAAAGATATGGGACAAATTACTCATCTTGTAGGTAGCTAGATACTTCTGAGAAGTGAGAATCAAGTTGAGGAAGCAAGAAGATACAAATGGATTTGCATCTTTAATTTCCTAAAAAATATCTTACATAAAAACAACTAAATGAAGGGCCCCTCCCCGTTGAACTCCTGCCTTTCAGTCTTCAGCTGACAGCTACTAAACAATTATAAATGTTGAATTTCTATTTACAGTCCCGGCATAATGTCTGATATCCACTTATGGCAAAATGGGTATCGATTGCTGTTGGGGGTCCAGGCACTGAACACTAGCATACAGAAAGAAGTAGGCCAGTGCAATGACCTCTAGAGTAGGAAATATGAATTGAACTAATTAATGAAAAAGTGGAGGTTCTATTATAAGGTCAAAGACGAGAAGATGGGGGAGGGAGCTCCAGTGAGTTGGATCTGCTGTAGGGTCCTTTTCACTCCTCCCTTGTCTCTTATTACTTCCAAAAGCTGCACAATAAAACTAAATTGAATCACCCTCAAAAGCCAGCCACACCTCGCTTCACCCTGCCCACCCCACCGGGTACTGCCCTGGAATACTGCCAAGGAACCTTTGTCTGTGGACTTGGCAGGTGGCTGTGGTGTGCTCCTCTCTGTCCCATTAACCTCTATTTTATCTGTCAAGAATAGTATTCCCTCATGTTGAAAGCAGCAATTTGCCAAGCAGGCAGGCTTGGAGTCCTGTTTGACGAAGTGTCAGGGAGTGCAAAAGGGAAAGTTTAAACGGATTTGCCTCTCTAATTTCCTGAAAGATCACAGACCAAACTCACCCTCTGGTAAAATGCTTTCTGTTTGCATTATAATAACAAGCATTATTGCCCTGACACGCAAAGGGGGAGGCCAAGAGAGAGGGGCCCTATTTCCTGCCTTAATTTAGTTCCCTTACAACTCTTAAAACATAGGAATGTACAGACCTCCTCTTTGCTAATGGCCTGATGTATCCTGGAGGCCATTTTTAATTCTGCAGCTGTAAGACACGTTGCTAATTTTTGCGTGTCTAGTATCGAGCATTGGGTTCTAGGCAGGAAAATGTGTTCAGAGTAGATTCTTCTGCCTTTCTTTTCCTTTGAAGAAGTCTGGACTTCCTTGTCACATCTCTGGCCAGCAGATCCAGTCCCATCCAGTTCAGACAGTTCACCTCTACATTCATCTTTTCATGAGAAAATAACAACAGCAACAAAAAATGTCCTCCTAGGTCTAGTTTGCCACCGTGAGAAAGAATCAAGAATTGAGGAGGCCTGAGGAAACTAGTGCTTCAGTCTCCTCAGACGGGCCAAAGTCTTGACACCTCAGACTGATCTTGCTTCACCAAAGGGATGTGCACACTTGCATATGTGTGTGGCTATGTGGGTGCTTGTGTGTATGTAATGCATGTGCATGCATACCTGTGTGCACTTCTGTATACTTTTGAGACTGCTTTGAGGAGCTGGCATATTTCTTATAGGAGGCACATTCTATCTGTCTGTATATGTTTAACTGATGTGAACACCAACAGAAAGCAGCCTTCAGGAGACCATGATATTTCCAGTTCCTGACCAGTTTTAAAATTTGTGAATGTAGAATATTTAATGTGTCTGTCTTATAGCAGAAGCAAAAATTCAGAGGAGAGCTCTAGGAGAGTCAAGCTCTCAAACGGAGAAGCATTCCTCTTGCCCAACCCTGGTAGTGCAAGCACATCGTACCCACACCTCGTGTTGAACACTGTGTTTGCAAGCCCTAACTCTAGCCCCATTTCTCTGTGACAACCTCCTTCATGCAGACACTCTTCTCTGGCCTCCCACATGTGTGCCTGGTCTGCCAGGACTCTGTTTCAATGTCGCTTCCGAGTTAGGCCTTGCATCCCTTCAGCTCACTGACCGCACTCTGCAGGTCTCTCCAGCTTTGCTGTATCAGCATCCGGGAGTGTTCTCGAAGCACATCTCACACTTGCCATTACATAATCATGTGAGTACTATTGAATGCTTATCTTCTGGGCTAGGCAGCCACTCCTCTGAAAGCAGAGGTTGTATTCATCTTAGCCAAGTCCACAGTACCCAACTTGAAACAGCCATCGTTCAATAAACATTTGTTGGATCAATGAATGCAGTGGTGAAAGTGAAAAAGGGCAGAGACATGAAGAAAGGAAGGGCGAGCCGCAGAGAAACAGAGCACTATAGAGGAGGGGTCAAGAATCCCCAAGTTAGGGGTGGAGAAACTCTTCAGCGGTTAAGAGTGCTTGAAGCTCACAACTGCCCATAACTCTAGTTCCGGAGCATCAAGTACCCTTTTCTGGCCTCCTCAGGACTGCACACACCCATAGAGGCAAACAAATAAAACAAATCAGGGGTTGACCAGTTAGCATTTCTTCAGATGGGCTCATGTCCTTATTCTCACCAGGCTGATCCGGGCTGTGGTTTGCTTCTCAAAAAGTGTGTGAGAACATATACATCCATGTACATGTGTACCGACATGCATCCGTATAGTATTCACAAACACTTGCAAGTGTTTGCATGCATCCATGCATGCGTATGTTCATGCATGTGAACATATGTACGTATGTGAGGCTACTTTGTCGGGATTTTGCGAGTTAGTAAATGGAGTTCTTTGTGTCTGAAATAATGGGATATTTTCCTTTTAAAGCAAACTACATTTAAGTTGCTCATATTGACTCTAAGCCAGTTGCTGAATTTTAATCACGGAAATTGTATGACATGTGGTATGTCAGGGGACATATTTTCTTACATCCTTAAACACTTTGAGAATCTTTCCTTAGTTTCCACTCACTATTCATCCACCTGGTCTCCTGGGTTGACTGTAGGTTTTAAGATATGGCAATGGTAAGTTACAAGTACACACAGGCCAAAGCAAAGAATGGTGTTTGCCCCAGGAAGCTGGTAATGCAGACAGATACTGCAATCTCCCTACCCCCACCCCCGATATTCTCTCCTCTCTCCTTAGTCTTTCAGAGATGGCAAGATGTGAGTGGGTGCATGGTGAGTAAGGAGGTCAAGCCTTCAACAACTAAAGACACTTCACGGGCCTCTGATAAAGTCAGTTGAGAAAAGCCTGCTTCACCCGTGGCTGTCTTGGATCTAGGTCATCAGAGCAGACCTTTAAATGAAAAGTTGTGTTCAAGGGAATGTGTCAAGGTGTCCTGGGAAGACGGCTGTCAGTAGTGCTCACCATGCAAGCATAAGGACCAGAAACCATATGAAGGGCCTGCCCCGGTGGAGCCACACAGATCCCTGGGGCTTGCTGATGAACCTGCCCTGCCTCCTCGTGAGATCCAGGCAAATGAGAGAGCCCACCTTCACAGACAAGGTAGACAGCTCCTGAAGAGTAAGGATTAAGGCTGACCTCTGGCTTCCATATACGCATGCCTGTATCGATACATGTGAACATACATGTACACATACATGAAATGTACCTAGGAGAAACCAGGAAGGAAGGAAGACATCTGATATGGGAGTCCCCTCTGTATGCTGTGAATACCACTGGTGAATAAAGAAACTCCTTTGGCCTGTTGATAGGGCAAAGTAAGAGAGAAGCCATGTATCCTGACTGGAGACAAACGCCAGAACTTTACCCAGCAAGCCCCAGCCTCATGGCAATACACAGATTAATGGAGATGGGTTAAATTAATATGTAAGAGTTAGCCAATAAGAAGCTAGAGCTGGTGGGCCAAACAGTGTTTTAAATAATATAGTTTCTGAGTGATCATTTCGGGTCTGAGATGCTGGGCGGCCAGGAAAAAAAAAACAAGCAGCTTCCTTCAACAGACATCAAGGTAGCGAACACCAAGCAGGGGGACAGCTTGATGTAAGGCCCAGCCTGAGCTCTCAAATGATCTGGAAGCTTCCTTATGCTGCAGAATATGTCCATGTAGGAGGTAAGAAGCCATCAGTGTTGGCAATGGCACACCAGTCCTAAGTCTGCTATCGACTACAGCCCTGCCAGAGGGAGCTAAAACTACCAGAGGGGAGGGAAGTTGTCTCTAATCCCTCATGGACCCTGGGAGGGGAGAGAGCTGCAGTATAAACTGTAAGAAGTCAAATATTGTTGAAGACCAGCTTCAACATGACTAGTACATTACAGGGCAGGGCATAGAGGATTAGAACTATTAAGCAAAAGAAGCAGAGATGTGAGAGAAATAAGAGACAGAGACACAGAACAGCATCAGGAGGGACATTCAGTGAATACTGAACTCACCTCGTTTATTTTCTACACGCTGATATACTTCACTCCAAAAGAAGAGGGGAGATGCAACAGACTTCATTAACATGATGTAAGGAATAGACTTGATTTCTCCGACCTTTGGTCCAGGCGGAGTGGATCCACCTCTATACCCCAAATACTAATTAACCACACTCTGGGTCAGAATCTCTCATTTATAACCATACCTGTTGTCATCAACTTTGAAAAGCAAAAATAAGTCCAAACTCTCTGACCTCCAGTCAAGGTGGAACAGGCCACAACTGTGGGTCCCTCACCAAATATAAACAGAAGCTGTGACTAGTGCCCAGAGCCAGAAAAGGGACCCAGAGGGCTGGGTGGAACACAGTGTCATCAGCTGCAGCTCTCCACCAGTTAAGGGCCCCTAGACTTGAAACTTCCAACACCCCTGCAGTAAACGGCATGGGTGATACCCCTCTCACCTTGGCTCTGTGATTGTCAGCCCTTCCATAGCACCTTTTATCATCTTTAATAGACACAGCTACAGCGACACATACATTCTCCAGTAATTATCCAGGACAGCTACTCTTTCTTGAGAATGTGTCCGATAATTAATATACTCTGCCTTCTGCATTAGGTCAGGGAGCTGTGCGTAGGTCAATATCCGTTAATAATGAGCGATGGGTGGCCTTCCATGTTATGAGCCCTGTGTGGGACAGAGAGACCACACATTTTGCTGACTCTTTGAAAGGTTCTAAGCCACTGGTTACTTTTAGCTGCCTGCTAATTCGTCCTTCTGGATTTATTTAATACGGCTAACGAATAATTCACAGTGATGATGGTTCCCAAGACTCACAGCTTGTGGTTGTCAGCAAATGTGGCCATGAAACAGGAATGCTGTCATCCTTGAAAAACACTTCTCCAGTTGACCAGTATTGAGGTAGGTCATTGTGCCTGGGGACACACCCCAAGCTGGAGATGTGATGCTCCCGAATCTATTCTTTTGATGAATGTGGCACAGCCTGTGGGAGCCAGCAAACACTTACTGGGGTTGGAAAACTTCCCTTTTAAGTCCAGTGCCAAAACTGGACTAGAGCTACTCTTAAAACGCCAGACTCGCTCTTCTGGAGCCTGGATGCCTGTCGGCTTTGCTTCCTTCCGTTCTGGTTTTCTTTCCTTCTGCTTCTCATTCAGGAGGGATTCACCCAGTGCCGGTGATGGGTCAAGCATTGTAGGCAGAGGTATGAGAGGGAACAAAGACCATCTCCGTGTCTTGAAACTTCCAAACTCCATTCTAAACAGAGACTGGTTTGGGTATACACACACAGTGTTTGCAAGCCTGGGAAGCTCTGTGGAGGAAGCCAAGGCAGAGGAGGCAGTGGGTGCTCAAAGGAACTAGGTAGGGGTGGGTGGTCTGACCCTTGAGAGGTAGCATTGAGAAGGAGCTATTTCTCTGAAGGTCTGAAAACAGAGTTTTTGGGTGGAGCAGGAAGTATGTGGCGAGCCCCAAGCCCAGAGTGCTGTAGATAAAGCACCCAGTGTAATCTGAAGACAAAGGGCAAGGTGGCCCCAAGGTTCGAGAGGACAACGGACAACAGCTCACCAAGGAACCCATAGGCCACAGAAAGAAGATCAAGTGTTGAGAAATCAAAGATTTTAAATAAGAATGACTTGATTTTTAAAAATATGTCAACTGTTCTGCTGGTCAATTTGTAGTGGAGACGGAAAGGCAGGGAAGCACTCTGGCATTCAAGGCACCATATAGAATAGGAAGTGTGCGTTCATACAGAGACAAATGGTGAGCCTCTATATAGGACGGGAAGTGTGCGTTCATACAGAGACAAATGGTGAGCCTCTATATAGGACAGGAAGTGTGGTTTATACAGAGACAAATGATGAGCCTCTATATAGGACGGGAAGTGTGGTTTATACAGAGACAAATGGTGAGCCTCTATATAGGACGGGAAGTGTGCGTTCATACAGAGACAAATGGTGAGCCTCTATATAGGACGGGAAGTGTGGTTTATACAGAGGCAAATGGTGAGCCTCTATATAGAACAGGAAGTGTGGTTTATACAGAGGCAAATGGTGAGCCTCTAGTTGTGTCTTCATCCAGATTTTCTTGACTTCGGTTTCCTGCCTGAATGATACCTAGGTACCCCATGTATCGCATTCCTCTGAAGACCAAGCACATTATTATTTATTCCCATGAAGAACGAATGTGTAATGATTTTGTGTAAAAGTAATAACTACATGGTTACTGTTTCCCACCACCTCTGGATGGAGGAGGAGGAAATCAAGGGTGGCAGGCACTAGAGACAGGGATTGCATAGTGTTGTGTTGTCTGTGTGCACAGATCATGTCTGAGACTGCTTCTACGGTGTGTAAGCTCTCCAGCCAGCTGTGACACTCTTGATATGCTCCCTCTGTCTTTGTTTCCTCCCTAGAACTTTCTATAGCTTACAAACACCATCTATGTGTGTATATTCAGTTCGGCCTCTCTCTAGAATGGAAGTTTCAAGAAATGGGGTGACCTTTGCCTTTGTTCATTACCACACCTCTACCTGTAATGCTAACACAAGCCAGCCGCTCACATGGCTGTGTCTGCTCATGGAGCAAGTTAGACATGCAACTGAAAAGGTCTAGTTAAGATAGTTTGTGTGTCCTGATAGATCGAACACTCTTGATATTTTGGTAGTGAGTATTATCATCATTATTATCTTACAGATGAACAAAGCAAATGTGACTAACTTGGGAAAAAAGGGACATGGTTTTCTTTGTGGTTGGTATGTTCAATCCATGTTAGATACAAGTGTGTTGGTGTCTAACATAACATGTAAGCATGAATAAAAGACAGGAGGAAACTGGCTGCTGTTGGAAGATGATAAAACGGGAGGAAAGAAGGGTTAGCATTCTGGATATGCAGCTCAGTGGCAGAGTACTTGTCTTGCATGCTCAAGGCTCTAGAGTATGTCCCCAACACTGTCCTCCCCCCAAAAAAATGCAGAGAAAAAAATGATCTCTAAACAGGAATAACTAGAACTAAACAGAAAGGGCAGAGACCAATGGAATAGACAGAGGGTTCATGGCCATGCATACAAGAAGAGTAACTTGGATGTCACTACAAAACAAGATAGCCAGACATGGTACCTCACACCTCCAGCACCATGGAGACTGAGGTAGAAAGGCTCTGAGCTGAGTGACATTTCGGGCTATAGACTAAGACTGTTTCATGAATTACTCTTCGCCAAAGTTCAGGAACATAGAGCCCCACTCCACCAACCCAGACAGGCGATTTAGAACTAAAGACTTTGACTGTTCTGCTGGTTTGAGCCCTGCCTCCATTTCTGAATAATTACATGAACTTGAAGGATACACCGAGTTCAGTAAATTTCCTTGTGAGCAACATCCGACCTCCCAGTACTGTTAGAACAATCAACCCAATGAGCAATGGGGAAAAAAATCAACCTTTTTTGAGTTTCAAGTGTGTTAATACTCTGGGAAGTTAGGACCTGATTATTGTATTCTCAATTAAATGGTCTTTGAATTGAAAGTGGGTTTCAGGACCAGGACAATCTGGGATGTCTTGTTCTCTAGTTTAGATCACAGAGTATGGGTCATTTGACACATTCCACATGTGTCAAAGTGTCCCCTGCAGTGTTGTCCCTCAAACGGGTCCCCTCTGTAGGAGGACTGTTCCTGTATTTTGAGTTGTCCTTTTATGCCTTAACATGCATGCAAGTCTGGCACAAAGGTGAGGACAGACGTTGTCATCATCTCTCATGCCCTTGTGGTTGCCATTCTTCCTTTTCTGCAGCCATGAGTGTGGACATGCGTGGAAAGGAATAAAGAGTCTCCAGTTCTCCTAGCTGACCTGAGACAGAGACCTGGGACCTGTGGAAGTGCACACAGCTGTTCTTCCATTCTTCATTCCCATGGCATTGTTCTCTGCGAGAGAGGACAATGCGTTGTTAGTGGCTATTCAAAGTGTGCACACTGGAAGATGTAACCACGCCTCCTCCAGGTCATACTCATCTTTGTCTACTTTTCTCTCCCTGCTTTGTCCTCAGGCAAGTGTGAAATCGGCTGGGCCTACTACTGCACTGGCGCAGGTGCTGCGGCCGCCATGCTGCTGTGCACGTGGCTGGCTTGCTTCTCAGGCAAGAAGCAGAAGCACTACCCCTACTGAGATCAGGCCGTTGGGAGCAAGTGGAGGAGAGGATGGACCACGGGGGATTGAAGGGGCCAAAGCATCAGCTACTTTCACAAGGTGGAATAGTGGTTCTAGCCAGTACAATGTTATTATAATGCAATTTGACTGAATCTGGATCGTTCTATAGGAAGGGAGGGTGGTGGGGAAGTTGTCAGAAGCATGGAGAATATGGGACCGTGGAGGAAAATGGACCAAAGGCTAAAAACACTGCAGGACATTGGGTGTTTCTATTCCACAGAGTATTGTTAATGTATATCACATACACAGCAAATCTATATATGCAAACGAGGATCTCATTTTTGTTCTCCTTCAAAAAGATGAGGACTAGGGGAGTCAAAAGGGCTAGTAGAAACAGTATTACCTTAGGAAGCAGGATAAGTACCCTGCAGACATTCCCTGAAGATGAGGACTGAGCCTGAAAGCACATAAAAGCACATGTATACATATGCACACGTCATTCACATATGCACACATAGGCATGCATACACATGTCGTCACACCACTGCACAGGGGTCAGTTGTGCATCATTGCTCCTGGTTTTTTAAATATACATCAGTACAGTAGCATCACTTTATAAAAGCATACATTAAGCCTAGTCCACGGACCAATAAGCCACTCTTAGCAGTATTTTTGATATCCTGCATAAATGCTTTATGCCGTCAGCGTATCTGTAGTGTTTCTGCAGATCTTCAGGGGTAAGCCTTGTGTTTCAGGCAGCGTATCTGCAGTGTTTCTGCAGATCTTTAGGGGTAAGCCTTTATATTTCAATGCTATTCAAAGACACACGGTAGTGATCTGACTAGCTTCTGCTGCGGTGTCCTTGTGAAAGAACAGGACAGCTTTTGTCCACTGTAGGTGAGAATTTAGTTGCAGATATGAGAGCGAAGGCAGGCCTCTCTCCAGTTATTGGATCTCATTTTCTTTCGCCCATTATTCTACTGTGTATACCACAATTACTTCAATATTCATTTTGTAAAGGGGAAAAAAAGTACTATTTTGTTTGTATTTGAAAAGCTCTGTGAATAAACTCTCTTTGATCAATAGCTCACTGAGTCATTGAGCCTTATTTTCATAAAGCCTGTCTACCATGGTGGGCAGCTCCGCTGATCAGATTATTTTCACCTAAGGCCAGGTCTTGTAGGCACAGAGTTCATGAAAGGTAAGTCTCTATTTTTAACTTAGATTCTTTGAAACCTTTAGCTCATTTTTAGTTCAATCATGACAGATTCTTAGTAGAGTTTCAGAACTGTTAGGTATGTCATGGGAAGAGAGAGCGTGATCTAGGACTACAAGATGGACCGGACCGTCACAAGTGGTGTGTCATAGGCTGCTTCCCACTGTCCACGGGGTGCTGTGTGTCTTGTGGACTCCTGTGCCAGCATAGGTCACTCTACTCTCAGCTGAGGATCTTGGCCACTTGAGCATCACCTGTCCCCTACAGTGGCCCCCAGGAGTAAGCCTTGATTCAAGAGAAAGGTTTAGCTTTACCAATGTCTCCCTGTTTCCCTAACAGAACCGGCTCTTTAGGAGCAAAAGTAGCATGCCAGATAACGGATGCATTCTAAGTAGCATGCCAGATAACAGATGCATTCTAAGGGCAGTGTTAATTATTGTGGCATATCCCTAAAAAGGCACCCTCACCATGGGGTGCCGATCCACCATTCGGCTGCCCCACCCCACTCCCACTGCATGCTTTTCTGCTTCCTCCTCCAGGCAGCTGCCGAGATTTACTTGCAGCTTGTCTGCCCCCAGGGTTTTTCACTTACACTTTAGTAAAATGTTCCTCTCTGAATAAACTTTAGCTTGGTTTGATTTTCAGGAAAAAGCAAATCCATTCAGTTTTAAAACTGCATAAACATTGTATTTAGAAATTGAACATTCCTACCATATATATGGAACCGTTTTCTGTAGTGCACACACATTTATCAACTTAACCTGAATAGCGTTATGCATTTTAAACTCCACATCAGCCTCCTGGCCCTTCCCCACTCCAGCTACTCATCCTCCACCCTGTGATCTTCCCACACCCCACCTGGCTGGCCATGCCCACTCTGTTTCTATCTCTGTTCTAGACTCTTCCAGATGCCTCTGGATGTCTTCTCTCTCTTATCCACTGTAAAAACCTTTCCCCTAATGAAGCATCCATTTTGGCCGTTTCTTTACTGCTCTCTCTCATACGCCTGTGAGACAGCCCAGCAGGGAAAGCATTGCCGCACAAGCCTGGCTGTTCGAGATTGATTCCCAGAAGCCATGAGAGAGAATTGGCTCCTAAAAGTTGTCCTCAGACTTCTGTGTATACATGCTATGGTTCATGCATGCTGGCACTCACCCAAACAATAATAGCAATAAACAAAATAAACCTAAGAAAAGATTAATTTGCACACTGGGCCTGGACCTGTTATCTCAAACGTCTACCAGTGCAAAAACACAGCATGGTCTATTAACATCAGAACGTCACTCAGCAATAAGAGAGAATTAACTCCTGGTATATAGAGCAATCCGTTTCAGTCTCACAGACATTATGATGGAATCAGAGATAGCAAACACACAAGGTTATATGTGGACAGAAATTACAATCATAGCTGGGAATGGGGAGACACTCATTAAATAACCCCCGACCCTCAGTCATTCGAGCAACCCCAATTAAACTCACTGGGTCACACATTCAAAGAAGGCCATGAAGGTTAGAGGGGGGCTAACTGGGAAGGAGGGGGTCATCAGGAAAGGTGGGGCAAAAGAAAGGGTGAAGAGAGGTGAATGTGATCCGTGTGTGTTGTGTGAAAAGTGATTAAAAATAAAATGGGAAAATTATGAAATATTCTGGAAAAAATAAGAAGCACTGATAAGTTGAGTAGTGACACCTGCAATTTCAGCTTTGGGGAGATCAGAAATTTAAGACTATATAGTAAATTCAAAACCAGCTTGAGATACAAGATTTTGACTCAAAAATAAAGCAAACAGGAGCTGGTGAGATGACTGGGTGGCTAACACACTTGCTCCTCTTACAAAGGACTGGAGTTCTAGTCCCAGCACCCACACTGGGCAGCTCACACTGCCTGTAACTCTAGGGGCATGCGATCTGACACTCTCTTCTGTCCTGTTCAGGTAATGGCATGTATGTGCATGCTCACACGCGTAAGTGCACACACACATACATAAAAATAAAAATAAAATTGGTAAGCACAAAAAGATGACAAATGATACTACCCTCTATGAGTGGAGAACAGGGTATCAAGGATGGAGGACATGGGAAACTTCCTAGGATGACAGAAATACCCTGCATATTGTTTGGGAGGCGGTACACACTCTTGCCAAAGTACATCAATTTATGCTCCTGAAATCTGTACTTTATTGTGCAATGAACTTTAATGAGAATGCTGCAGGGGCAGCTTAGAGTTTATGAGGACAAAGAACCGTCTAGAATGGCTACACTAATGGTACAGCAGGTATGGAGAGAGGGAGGCTGGAGAAGGATGGGAAGGCCTTTGTCTGCCACGCTGTGAGAAATATAACTTGACATTGACCATGGGAGTGGTAGAAGGGTTTGAAGCAGAGAATGATGAGGTATAAACCACCTGTGTGTTTCCAGTAGACTGCTGGAGGCACGGGGGAGGGGGAAGGAGCAAGGGAGGAAAGGGAGCAGGTATTCAGGGACTTGGATGTGGAACCTGCAGGGTAGCAGGTGCAGGGCCCAGGGAACAGTTGAACACCAAGGCCTGAAGTCCAGGAGACACACTGGATTGGTGTAGGAGGGTTCTGTATTTGGGTTACTCTCAGTGGTTGAATAAAGGACTGCCTGGCCTATAGGAGAGGACACAGCCCTTAGGTGGG
>JAQHUG010000104.1:1481850-1494586 GCA_028555095.1 Dicrostonyx torquatus | reverse complement strand
CTGACTGAGAAACCAATGATAATGGCACAGGGACCTATCTCTTCTGCATGCATTGGCTTTTTGGGAACCTAGTCTATATGGATGCACACCTTCTTGGGCTGGGATTGAGGGGGGAGGGTCTTGGGCTTCCCACAGGGAAGGGTACCCTGCCCCTTCTTTTGGAAGCAGGCGGAGGGAGGAGAGTTATTGGGGGAGCGGGAGGGCCTGGGACAAGGCATAAATGTAAATTTTTCTTTTAACAATCAAAAAAAGAGAAAAAAAAGAAAAAGCACCCTTGGCCCCTCTTCAGAGTCTTCTAAGGAAATTGTAGCAGAGGTCAAGGTGGCATGAAAAGACCTAGAAAACAACAGCAGGAGGATTGCCCGCTGTTAGAGACATGCTCTGAGCTGATTCAGCGTGGGAAAAACTACAAAGCACTAAGAGTACTTGCCAGTTTGTTCCAGCAAACCCACACTAGATATAGATTTGCTTAAATTGCAAAGATTGAGTTTCTTTTATGATTTTATTTCATGATGTCTTGGGGGCAATGGGAGAGATAATTTGTGTACTGGTGGACTATCGTTTGCAAGGGAAAGAATAGAAAGCAGGTAATTAAGACTGGAGAAGTCACCAAGGTCCCTTGCAGAGGACCCATGTCAGTTCCTGGAAGCCACATGGAGGCTCATGACCACTGTAACTCCAGTTCCAGCTGGCTCAGTGCTTCCTTCTGACCTCCTAGGGCCCTGCTTACACACACCACACATCCAGGAACACACACATACACAAAATGCAAAATAAAAGTGTCTTTAAAAATAAACAGGTAGTTTCTGTTTTTCATTCTTTAAGGATACAATTCCCTTTCAGTCCTACTCATTGACACATGTAGTGTTTATGCATGTGTGCGCCTCTGTGTATGTGTGCATGTGAGCTTGTGTGTGTGTCCCTGCATATGTGCACGTTTGTCTGAACACACAGAATGGCACATGTGTAAAGAGCTCAGTGAACAACTATTGAGAGGAGTCTGCTCTTGCCTTCCAGGGTAATAATGCAAAGAATATGCTCCTCGAGTACATTTACTATGTAAATATTCTCACGGTGTTCCCACTCAACGCTTCTCCAGGAAACCTCAGATTTACAAGATAGTTCTCCTTGGAAATCTACTTTCAAATAAAAAGAATGAAATCGTACTCTGTTGGCCTTTCTGGAAAATTAATATGATCTTGTGGGTGTTTCCCAGCGTGTTGGTATGGAGAAGTGACACAGAAATGTAAAAGGTGAGTTTGGTGGGGATGTAGGCTGAGAAGAGCAGTTAGGAGCAGACCCCATTGCCCCCTCCCCCAAAAATCCAAATATCCACCTTATCAGGTATGCTTTGGAGGCTTCCGGGATGTAGTTCAGACTCTGTGACTCTTGGGTTCTCTCCAGGATCCTATATTCTTAGGAGAACTAAGAATTCTCAAAGAAGCAGATCTATTGAGAGCAAACAGGGTGAGGCTGCTCAAAGTCCCTGAGAATTCAAATGAGTCCTAGTTTCATACAATAAGATTGCAAAGAAAAGGAAATTAAGATTTTCTAAAGTTTTACCTATTAACTAAATAGGTAAATTAAGATTTTCTAAAATTTTACCAATTAACTAAATGCATTTTCAGGAAGGGTAGCAAGTCAGTGACTGATGTGGGAGTCCCCTCTGTGTGCTGTGATTACATTAATGAATAAAGAAGTTGCCTTGGCCTGTTGATAGGGCAGAACTTAGGTAGGTGGGGAAAATGGAACTGAAGGCTGGGAGGAAGAAGGCAGAGTCAGATAGATGCCACGGAGCTGCTGGAGACAGACATTGGTTAGAACTGTAGCTGGTAAGCCACTGTCAAGTGGTGACACACAGATTACTAGAAATGGGTTAAATTAAGATGTAAGAGTTAGCCAATAAGAAGCTAGAGCTAATGGACCAAGCAGTGATTTAATTAATAGAGTATTCGTGTGATTATTTTGGGTGTAAGCTTGCCTGGTGCCCAGGAAGAATGAGCGGCCTCCCCTAACAAGTGATGAGTATAATATAATAGAAGTCAGTACTTTAATACCAATACCCCCCGCTTTGCAATACAGCTGTGGCAGGAAGGGATGGCAGAGAAGTGATCATTCTAAACAGCTCATTCTTACAACAATGGTGATAAAATATGGACTAGATGTGAGCTAAGCTTCAGAAATGAATTTGGAGGTAATAATGGAATGTCTACATGGATGATGACCAGCAACACCGTGGGGCTGAGAGCAGAAGCCGGTGGGTGGTTCCCTGGAAGCTCCAGTCTCTGTGTGGATTTCTCAGGGCAAGGGAAATCCAGAAGGAGCTGAGAATGGAATGATAATATTACTAGTTTGAGTCACAAAGGCAAAACAATAATAAAAAAAAAAACGAGTGCTCGATTTTGCTTCCTACACATCCACCAGGGCCTGCAAGTCTGTCTGGTCTATTTGTGCCTTTGTAGTTTGGGATGTGGCATCAGGTTAGGGCTGGCTCTGCATGCTATTTCTGTAGACTGTGACCCACTTGCTGTCTTGGTGAACTGTGCAGGACAGCTTTGACCTTTCTTTCATTTGGCTTGCTTTAGGATGAAATCATTCTCTTGTTCTTGTTCCATTTGGAACTCTATTTCAGCTTGGAGTTTAAAGCCACAGAATATTAACCGCATCTGTCAGTGTAAAACAGGCTTAGTGTGGAGACCCATTCCTGCCTGGAAAAGGGCTGCCACCTGATAACATACCTTCTTTTAGGAAACGGTAGTTCTTATCCAAGGGACACCCTCAACACCATACGTGCCACATACTGAGTGCTCATTGAATGATGCCATTTTTATTCAAATCCTTTAACATTATAAAGTTCTAATGCTCTGTTATGACTTGGGGTTTCTACAAGAATCCCTTTCTTGGTAAGAAGGGGCATGGTCAGTATGGGGGAACTGAACCCAGAGCTTCAGGGTTCCATATGTACTGTTACTCTGAGCTACAACCTCAACCTTAAGACCCCCTCTGCCATAGGTTAAGAGTGTTATTTGGTTGTCTGTGCTGTTGTCCATTCTGCCTCTGATGTGCCTGACTTCCTTGGAGAACAGGCTAAGGCTTAGGAGATGTTCTGGACTTGTCCTGTGAGGGATACTCAAAGTCTAGGCACCTTACACTCTTATTTAGTGAAGACCTCTATAACACCCATCTCCTTATGCACCATCTCCTATCATCATCTTATGAGAATGTACCATCTTTCCTTCACCTCCCGTGTGTATAAGCAATAGCCCAGACCTAACTGCATCCAGTCTGGAGCTGGAGGAAGGGCTCTGTACACAGGAGCAGCTGCAGGACAGATGAACAGGAAACTGGAAAAGAAACCCTACACACTGTCCAAGAACCATCCACACAAAAAGTTCCCACTATGACTACATGGTAAAATGTTCTAGAATGTAGACAAACCACATTTAGCACAACCCAGGAATATCCATTGCTTTTGAGATCAAAGAGTTGATGGCTCGTGCCAGGCCTGGCCCTTTTCTGCCTCTAGATGTGACAGTCAGCCATTCTCAGGGAGTCCTGGCCACAAAGAAGAGTTTCAAGAATTCCTTCTTTTCTTTTCTCTGAATATATGGCCCAATATAGAGGCAGAAATGTTAGGATCTTGGTTTTGTCTGTTTTTCCCTGTCTCTAGGAATTTTTTTTGAGCTATTTAGTTAGCTTTTAAAAATAAATGGCTAAAATGTGTGAGAAGAAATAACTAAGTGAAAAAAAATATGTTTTGACCCCACAAAGTAATTAGATGGTTGTATTTTAATGATTTAAAGTGTATAACATGTTGTGTGGGGTTAAATCAGTCCTTGCCAAAAGTTCCCACAAAACAGAAAATCTCAGTTAATAATCTTCATTAAAGAACAACATAGCATATCTTTTGAAACATGCTATACTCAACTTCCCCTTTCTTCTCCTTCTCTCCCTTTCCTATCAGCCCCATCCCTCCTTTTTCCTTTCTTCCTCCCGTTCTCTAGCATCCTCATTTGGAGGGACATGATCCATCCACCTGTGCTGTGTGGGAGGACACTCTACAAATGGGAGCTCTCTGCCTGATGTGGAGAAAGCCATGCCCACAAGTCCAGCTATGACCACAGATTCTTGCTCAGTGGTCTGAGGAGGAGAGGAGGGAGCAGTCCTTACATTGTATCTGTGAAGCAGGGGTGTGTAGGGCAGTGCTCACTTGATCTTTGTTCTTATTAAAGAAAAAGCAGTCATTGAATCAAAAGCTTGTCAGATGTTATACAATCGCGCATGTGTGCAGGAGCACACGCACAGAAGTTGGCCAAGAATTTTAGAACATGACTTTAGGAACAATAAGAAATAGTTTTCTAAGACCCAAAGCTGCATTCAGCTCGGGCAGGAGGCTTGAGAGTCCCAGGCTACATCAATACCCTTAGTGCCCAACTTAACCCCATTAAACTCAGCTGTTTTAACGTGTTTGTTCCAAACTAGATGAAATGACACTTAAGGTACTGACTACTTGATAACATATATTGATATTACCTGAAAACTCTTTCTCGTTAATAAGCATGGATATATATTCACTAGATGGATGAGAGTGGACACCCCAAAGCATGCACAGTGAGTGCAAAGATTGTGCGCCGGGACAGGAAAGCCACCATGGCAGGAGGGGGCACAAAACGCAGGAAGCAGTGCCAGCCCCTGAGGAATGGGTCTGTTCTTTCCTCTCTTCCTTTCTCTTTCCTCTCTGCCTCTGATATCTCTACCATTCTTGTGTTTAACAGTGACATTTCTGTGAGGATGGTCCTTCTCGTCCTTGTTAGTCTTCAGAGTCCACTATTTCTATTGACTTCTCCCCAACTTTGATGGTCCATTCTCCACCTCATATATATTATTAAACTCCTAAAGTAAATACTAATTTGCTGTCTCCATAGATAGATGGGTAGATAGATCAATAGATACGTACATAGATACATAGATAGATACAGTCAGAATGTGGTCTTAGAAATCAAATCCAGGAACTTATATATACTCTGCAAAACTTTACTGGTGAATCATGTCCCATTGCTCCACATTTGTACGCCTCATTTCAAAAAACTGTTTTATGTGTATGAGTGTTTTCCTGTGTGTGTGTGTGTGTGTGTGTGTGTGTGTGTGTGTGTGTGTGTATCACTGTATATTAATGTATTAATGCCTGGGGCTGGAAGCGTTCACAAGAATACTTTGAAGGTCAGAAGACTTTAAATCTCCTGGAACTAGATTTGCACATAGTTCTGAGCTGCAATTTAAGTGTTAGGAACCAAACCCAGGCACTCTGCAAGAGCAATAAATACTCTAAAATGCTAAACTGTTTATCCAATCCCCATTTGTGCTTTTCAATATTTCAATATTAGAATTGACCAAATGTCTGCTCTGGTTGTGTGTGTGTGTGTGTGTGTGTGAGTGTGTGTGTGTGTGTGTGAGTGAGAGAGAGAGAGAGAGAGAGAGAGAGAGAAAGAGAGTGTCCAGATACTCCAGATAAACAGAATCTGTAGGGATCTGTGATTATGAAAAGGTTTAGTTCACACTGCCCTAAGTTCTGCCACCTGCACAAAGGCCCAGCGTAGGGTTCTGGTCTTCAACAAAAGACCAGAGAACCATGGGTGCAATGCCTTAGGAAGGAAAAGGCAAAATAAACTTCTGTGTCTCTCCATCCTATCCGTCCTCTGTAGGATGGATGATGTCCACCCCCACTAGTGAGGGAGACTTCCTTCAATGTTCTGTTCCATGTGATAATCCCCTCCAAAATACATGCCCAGGACTAATGCATCTTGAGCTATTTAGGCATCACCTAGCCTAGTCATGTCAACGCAAATAAAACTGACCGCTCTTGTGTCTGTATTAATACTCTCTTTGTTGAACTCTCATATTTAGAGCTTCCTTTCATCCTTTCAGCATGATTCCCTTCCATTCTTGGATCATATTTGATAGTTGCTTTTGTTCTATTCAGAAATACTTTTTCTGTCTTTCCTGTATAGGAGTTATATGCTTTTTCTCTGTGTATGTGTTTTTTTATTAAATACTGGGCATTTAGCTAATATATTATCATGGGATTGATCTTGTGCCATTTCTAGGTCTGTAAAGGATTCTGCCTCTGATGCTTGCTCAGGTTTTTCCTGATTTTCACCTGTTGCTCTGTTTCCTAGGGATCCCCTCTGAGTCGTCACAAAGCTGTTCTTTGTCCAACCCATGAGGAAGCCCTTTCTAGGCACCCCTCAGTCTGTCTGCAGACTTCTTGTGTGTGTGGTTTGAAGAGCAGTTCCACATTTATGGGAACTTATAGTTGCATTCTTCACCCATCTAGGGCTGGATCCTGGCTCTTTCCAGCCTCTCCAGATGGGGCATGCTGTTGCTCACCATTCACACCCAGGTACACTGGGATGGCAGTGTTTTTCTTTTGAAGCTTTACCCCTAGAAGCTCGTCTTGGTCAGAGAAGCCTATTTTCAAGCAGCATTTGATCAGAAGTCATGTTAAACCTTTTGCTTCATAAGGCTTGGCTACTTTTGCTGATGGATGGGATCTCCACTAGCCCTTTAATTGATCCTGAGTTGGTACAGACAAGAGCGCTCACACAGTCCTGCAGACACCCAGGAGTAACTTTTAAAAAAAAATACATAAAGGCTGATTCTGATCCCAACCACCTCTTTTTGTCCCTTGGATGTTCTGCAACCATGAAGCTACATGGAGCTACCTCTCAATTATTTGTCCCAATATCATCATCACTCTTCACAAGACCAGACAATGATGACTCCATGTTTGTACAGAACTGTAGACATCTTCATTCTGTGTGTCTTGGCTTGAGAGAAGACTCAGAGCTCCTGTACCAGAGTGGAGTGCAGGATAGCACCTCACAGCTAACCCTGTATCACCCTACTCTATTGATACAGCCATCAAGATAACATCATCTTGCTGTGTTGGCTTGCCTCACTGACATAGAAACTGTTCCCATGAGCAGGCCATAGTTGAGACCATCAGCGCTCAGCTTACAGAACATGGGCCTCAGCTCTCAACCTGCAAAAGTGAGATGGGATGATGGGGAAAGGCGTCCTGGTTCTCACTGTTACTCCTACTCAGAACAGAGGTTTTACAATATGAGGTTGTGCTGAAGAGTTGATGTGGGATTCCCCTCTGTATGATGTGAGTATGTTTTAGTACCAATAGTTAATAAAGAAGCTGCTTTGGGCCTATGGCAAGGTAGAATAAAGCCAGGTAGGAAATCCAAACAGAGATATAGAGAGAAAGTAGGTAGAGTCAAAGAGATGCCCTGTAGCTGCTGAAGGTGATAGACACCGGAGATCCTTACCAGTAAACCATGAGCTTTGTGGCAATATAGAGATTAATAGAAATGGGCTAATTTAAGATTTAAGAGCTAGCCAATAGGAAGCCAGAACTAATAGGCCAAGCAATGATGTATTAAATATGGTTTCTGTGTTATTATTCAGGTCTGAGTGACTGGGAAATGAACGAGCAGTCTCTACCTACAAAACTTGGTGCCCTAGTGGCCTGTTCTTTGGGAGGTAAAATTGCAGCCCTAGTCTAGAGACTGAGGAGAACAGGAGACACCACCTTTTCACCTGTGTCCCCTGCAGTCATTCTCTCAACAGCTGGAACTAGAATAAGAGTGAAGTGATTGATGCAGACATTCATGACTCACATGCTAAAGTGTTCATATCAAGATTTTGTAATTAGATTAAATATTTCCATTTGTTATTTACTCTTGAAGAAATATCCAGGAATATAAAATGGCTGTTTTGTATTTCATACCAATTATTTTTTCCTAAGATCATCCACTTAGCCTTATGTTGCCCTTGGCCAAGCCTTATTCAGTGAAGAATTGCAATTTTGAAATTTGAAGCTAAGTTAATTAGCATCCAGCAAACAGATTGTCAGGAATACTGTTACTCTTGGTAAGAAAAACAGTTCTGGATGATGTTAAAAGAATAAACAAATATCAGTTAAATACAGTATTTTCCAAGTTACTCCAACTGGTCTGATGTGGGATACCATTAGCCGCCAGTCAGCCCCAGCAACTGCGCTGTAGGACTTCTTACATTATTTTTAGTAAACTAGAAGCCCGAAGCTGAGGAGATGCAAGCAGTTGGTGTCTGTTTGCTAATTCACAGGGTAAAGCTAGGCCATGGAATTCTGCGGCGGTTCCTCACCGAAGACGCCTCTCAGTGCTCGGTCAAATGCAAAGTAGAGGATCATCAGGGCTTGAGCCTGTCATAAAACAGCTTGAGGTTTCTTATCACATCCCATTCTAGAAGGCCTTGCCCAGTTCCAGTTCCCCTGGACCATGTGGAGATGGTGTTAAAATATATCCAACCCATGGATTTTACTAATTTCCCTGTCAAGAGAGGTATTTTATATACTTCTGGGAGATTGTCAAATTCTGAAAAGTTAGCTTGTCATTTCTTGGGTTTCTTCTAAATCTCTGACACTGTTTCCTCAGTGGCTGTCCCTTTATGCACCACTAAGCCCCTGCACTTGGCTAAGATTCATGGAATCAGCAATTGAACTGATTATAATAATCATGATAGTCATTATTATGATTATTAGTAATGGTAATCTGGTTTGATAACTTTAGCTTTGAATGCATTTGTACTTTTGGTCAATCTGCAGACATCATGACTACCATCACCAGCAGGTTAAAATGAGACACCATTTACTGATGCCCACTGCTGCCCTCAAGGAAAGAACTTGCTGGATAGGACAGTGAGCTTTCCTCCCGGAACTCCCAGCTCAGCTTTGTCACTGGCAATGTCAATGTTGTTTTTCTAATCTATTGCAAGATGAATAATGTAGTTCTCAAATTCAAATTTTGTCCCTTGTGTGTGTGTGTGTGTGTGTAGTAGTAGTAGTAGTAGTAGTAGTAGTAGTATATGCACATGTACTCACTCATGTATGTGTGTAGGTCAGAGGTTTACAGGAGGTGTCTTACACTATTTGCTCCTCTATTGCTGTCTCTCCTAAACCATGAGCTTTCCAATTCAGAAAGGCTATCTGGAAGTGGCTCTAGTGACCCTCCTTATTTCTGCCTCCCCAACACTAGGATTACCACACCTGGTGTTTCAAAGGCTTCTAGGGATCTGAACCCAGGTCCTCATGCTAGATGGCCAGTGCTTTAATGACTGAGCCATCTCCCAGGCTCCCTACATTTCTTTTTTCTGAATTACAATTTCTGTGCTGAATATGCCCAAATGTCGTCAAAGCCCTTCAACTCAGTGCACACAATGCACAAGCATCAAGATGAATCTATGGTATAATTTCACAGCTCAGTTCTATAAAGATGCCACACAGGCTTAAGGCATGGAGCCCAATAAGATCACACTAACAGGGCTGGAGAAATGGCTCAGAGGGTAAGAGTGTTGACTGCTCTTCCAGAAGACCTGGGTTTGGTTCCCAGCACTCACATGGCAGTTTACAACTGTCTGTAACTTCAGTCCCAGGGGATCCAATGCCCTCTTCTGGCCTCCTCTGGCACTGCACACATGGTGCACAGATATACATGTAAGCAAAACACCCATACACATAAAAATTTAAGGAAAAGAAAAACATTTGGGGAAGAAAAGGATTTCACTTAGTTCTGATGATAGCTATGACCCATGGCCTCCTGAACCTCTAACTGAGAGGCCAAATATTGAGTAGTTCTTATGATATAAGCCCCTAAACACTGATAAACAATGAGAACAACACATAGAAGCCATCAAGAACATTATGTATTACAGTTTACATTATATTTTATTATAATGAATACAAATCAGAGCCATGTGAAATAAGAGACACAGAGAGCAAGATCCAGGACAACCAGTCCAGAATGCACAGTTCCCATTCCTTCCCCATAAAGTTGGTCCATATTATTCTTCTCCAGTATCAGCATGTTCACCGAGTTTGACTGAGCTTCATTATCAGTTCTTTCTAGGATTTAATTACTGAGCACAATTGATTGAATCACTTGACAAGTAAATTCAGTCTCCACTCATTTAGTCCTTCCAGAAGGTTGTAGTGGCATTTCACTTATATTTTAATAGATAAAACTTACCTGAGGATCAGAAAAGTGTTAGAGCCACAATTGCCAGCCTTACAGACCAGGCAACAATAACTCACACCTTTAAATTCCAGTAGCCACACTAATTTGCCATAGAAACCAGGTGGTAGTGGTGCATGCCCTTAATCCCAGAACTAGAGAGTATTAAAAGATGGAAGGAGATGACTCTCAGACTCTCTCTCATTCTGAGATTCCTGGAGGCAGGATCACCATTTTTGGACTGAGGTCAAAGTAGTAGCCAGTGTGTAGCTACTTTGCTTTTCAAATCTTCAGGTTGAAGCCCAGTGTCTCTCTCTGAGTATTTACTATAGTGCTTCAGAAGGTATATCTGAAAATGTTCCATGGTTCAAAGCCCTACTACTTGTGTTCCCAGAGCGGACCTTTCTAACATGGCTATCCTCCATCCTGAACTATCTAGAGTGCTCTATGAGTCACTTCATTAGTGAAAGAAAAGTTCACCATGAACAGCAAAAATACTCTAACCTTTCAGAATATTCCAAGGATTAAGAAGCTCCATTCGCAGCATAGGACAAAAGTTAGGCAGCAACAAGGGAGTGACAGCCAAGGGAGCAGGCCCAAGCTAGAGACCTCTGTGGGACTGAGTGTGAGCCAGAGACATCTATAGGAGCAGGCTTGAACCAGCGATCTCTGCCAGAGCAGGCCCAAGGCACAGAGAGCCCCAACTACACCAATCAGAGGAAAATATGGGTAGACAAGGCAAGAACACACTCAACACCACAAAAAGTGAAACACCACCAATAAAAATTAGTGGCCCTACAACAGTAGGACTTGAACAACCAAATATAGATGAAGCAGAAGAAAAATGACCTAAAAAATAGCTTTAGGAAAATGTTTGAGGCCCTTAAAGAGGAAATAAAAAATCCCTCAAAGAAATGGAGGAAAACACAAACAAAAAATTGGAAGAAATCAACAAATCCCTTAAAGAAATGAAGAAAAAGCAATCAAACAGGTGAAAGAAACCATTAAATACATGAAAACCAAAATAGAGACAATAAAGAAAACATAAACCAAGGGAATTATAGAAATGGAAATTTTGAGAAAATGATCAGGAACCACAAATGCAAGCATAAACAGCAGAATACAAGAGATGGAAGAGAGACTGTCAAGCACTGAAGCTACAATAGAGGAAGTAGACTCATTGGTCAAAGAAAACATTAAATCTAATGAAAGCTTAACACAAAATATCCAGGAAATATGGGACACCATGAAAATACCAAATCTAAGAATAATAGGGATGGAAGAAGAACTCCAGCTCAAAGGTACAGAAAATATATTCAACAAAATCATAGAAGAAAACTTTCCCAAACTGAAGAAAGATATGCCTGTGTTAGCATAAGACATTACATAACTTCTCTTGGCCTTGATTTCTCTATCTGTAAGATAGTAATAATCTTATTTCTTATGTATAACTATTAAGGAAATGAATTAAAATAAGCAGAAAGCTTTAACAGAAGGTCTGGCACCCACTGAAGGCTAGTAGATTTTATAATAACAATTCTCTTTCTCTACCCACTAATGCAAGAGGCCTTTTTGGAAACCTATGGAACTATTTCCTGGCCAGTGTCCCATGATGCCTGACATGACAGATGTCAACAAATGGACAGCTCTCCATTGTACACAGTGTAAGGGCTAAGAGTTTAAGTGAGCACTCATTTCTACCTTCCTTTCTCCTGCAGTGCTGTCTGTTACTGCAATATCATATGTGACTCAACTCAGCCCAACACCCCAGCACTCTGCAGAACCCCCTATTCCAGTCCTTCAAATAGCCACTGATTGGCAATTTTGTAAGACTTCAGTGGCCTTTCCTTTTGATAATCTGACAGAGACACATGCCTTTAGAAGTCCCAGCAGGGATTTATATGCTTCCAGGTAGCTGGGGGTGTGGTTTAGAAGCATGGCATACATGGGTGCCTTGGATTTGCCCATGTGAAGAGGAGTAGCAGGAGGAAGACCAAATCAAGGGGATCCAAAAGCAGGGATCAGATCAGAGCCCCGTTTCTCTTGGTTTCTCTAGGCATCTGGAGTCCCTTCTCTCTGTATAATCACAGCAATGCCAGTGTTTCTGTGCAGAGGTGCTGGATCCTGCCACTGAGGCCTTGGAAATTACCAGATATCTAATAGCTTCTACTTGACACATCAGAGCTTGCTACCTCAGCCTCAACTTATGCAAACTGCCTGGAGTACCCAGTCCTTAAATATCTACTAGACACTCATCACAGCTTTTTCCATTTGCTAACATCTCTTTCCCTTAGCATTTGCTAAGTGGACATTCAATAAATGCTGAGATCCACTCAAGCACTGGGGACCAGAGGAGAATCTTAGGTATAACAAAAGGGGATGGTCCAGTATCCTCAGATTAAACCCTTAAGATCAGCACTCTCCTTCCTGCAGGACAGAGTCTATAGTCCATCTGCTCTTTTAAAATCTGCAACTTGAACTCCAGCAGCTGGTCAGCAGGTAAGACTCCTGTGAGCAGGCTGCTCCACCACCCCTGCCACCAATTTGACCCTGTAACCTACAAGCCCCACTCTGCCCCACAAACCCATGGAACCCACCCCCTAACCATCCTCTGTGGCATCAGCAGTCCCCGCAGAGGTACAGGCACCAACCACCTGCACCCACTGGAGGAAGAATCA
>JAQHUG010000104.1:1403001-1453142 GCA_028555095.1 Dicrostonyx torquatus | reverse complement strand
CCCCTGTGGGCTGGTATCTTAGAAGCCATTGGCTGAAAGCAAGAGAGCTTAATCTCCTGCAGCAGGGAACCTAGAGATTTCTTGTAATAACAGCAGCGCTAGACACAGAGGTCTTCATAAGATTATAAACTGATTGGCCCATTAGCTCAGACTTTTTACTAGCTCTTGTAACTTATATTAACCCATTATTCTTATCTATGTTAGCCACATGGCTCAGTAACTTTTCTCAGTGGGGCAGGAAATGGAAGATTACTGGAGGTAGGGTCTAGTTGAGAGAGAATTAGTGCAATACTTGGTAAATTTTCATCACCCTACTCAAGGTTAGCCTGACTGCTGAGTCTCTTTGTAGTTTATTGTCTGACCCTGTGATTTATTCTCATCCTCCCTCCTTCCTTCTCTCTCTCTCTCTCTCTACACACACACACACACAGACACACACACAGACACACACACACACACACACACACACACCATGTATAGCCTACTATGGAAGGTTGATCCTTCAGAGCCAGGACTATGTTATTTGGACTTTCTACCCTGCAAACTGTGAGCTAAGTAAATCCTAAACCTTCTTTGTTCATAAAGTACTAAGCTTCAAGTATTTTGATATAGCACTGAGAAAAAAGTAAATAAACCATTCTCAGATTTTTCACAAAGAAATTGAGTACAGTTTAGGTTCTAGAAAGTTGACTGCAAAGCAAAAGCAAAAACCATTTAGAAAGCAGAACAGGTTAAACATGCATGCACTTACATCTGTTTGTGGTGAATTATTATTAAAATGTCATGTAAAGCTTTTTAAAAGACAAAGGACAAGGGAAACAGGAGTGAACTAAGAAGCTGGCATGAAATGGCATCAAGTTTGGAAGCTATAAAGCAGAGAAATTAGTGATTTCTAAGTTTTCTGGATCAACAAAAGCAGAAATATAAATCAGGAATAGGGAGGGGACAGTGACAGAATGGTTGGAGACCTCAGTTTCCCAAAGAAAATGTGCCCATCTCTAAGGTCGGTGTAATAGTTAACTATGAAAGCAGGAAGCAGCCCTTCACTTTAATGCAGAAAGCAGTTACACCTATGAGCCCTCCTTTGACCAATCTGGAGAGAACTGACTTCTTTTTGGCAGAAGATGGGAGTTTAATCCTGGGAGAAACTGAATCAGGAAGATTGGATCTTGTTAGGAACAGCAGAGAGAGTAGGTGACATACAGAAAACGGGGTTATGTCCTGTCTGGATACTGCCAGTCAGGCTCACGTGCCCCAAGTGGCAGATGGGAAGATCCATTTCTGGGGAAGTTTACTGGACCACAGGAAAGACCTGGGCCAAGAATCTGAAACACATAAATAAAACAGCCACCATGTTTGGAGAGTGAGGCTCCCAGTAGACCAATCCTCTGCTCACCAACAAAAATCATGTCCTGTGACATGAGAAGAGGTACCAAGGGTCAGAACAGCCATCTCAAAGTATGAGCCACAGGGAAGCCAGCAATGCTTTTCAGACGCAAAAAAAAAATAATTCTCAATTTTTCTGTTTTATCGCCATGAAAGTCTTAATTAAATGTGAGCTTTGAATGAGACACGATCAAACTTTTAAGGCCCTGAGACACCATCTCCTAGGTCACAAGGTAACCTGCAAAATAAACAAAGTGAGCCAAGAGCAAAAGTAAACAATTCCAGGAGGCCAAGAGGATTCTGGGACGTTGAGGTGGTGAGAGTGCAGCCACTCTAGCTGCTGAGCAGTCCCTGAGAAAAGCAAGACTGGGCAAGAGAATCGATTATTCTGGAGAGAAATATCTTCCGAAAGCTACATAACAGTAACGTTAGAACTAGTTCAGAGTGTGTTACATTAGCCCTTTCTGATACCACACAGACTGACACAGAAAATCAAGCAAACAAAACCACCACCTAAAACTCCAGGTAATAAAAGCTGTTGTTACGGAGTGCGTTTGTCAGTGTTCTCCGACTATACCAAATACCAAAGACCTGGTTATAGAGAGGAAAGGTTCAGTGTAGGTTTAGTAATTCCGTCCATCCATATTGATTGGCTTCTCAAAGACTGAGACCGAGGCAGAAAGAGCACCACAATATTGAGGCAGGACGATTGTCATGAGTTCAAGGCCAGTCTAGCTTACAAAGTTTCTGAGCCACAGAGTGAAGCCTTATCTTGAGAAGTCAAAATTAATTAATAGCTTCTAGGGATAACCTTAAAGAAAATGGAAATTAGCCCAAAGAAGGGGATTGGCCCGAGGAAGAATGGGGTAGAGAACAAATTTTTATACCTTTAGTAGTGACTGATTTAAAAATTATGCTTTTAAACTTGATAATAAATTTCAATTTAAAAGTTAGAATGTTGCTATTAACTCTGTACATTTCTTTTTCCTACAGACCAAATGCGCTGTAGTTTCTGCTCTGAGATGGCAGAAAACAAAGAAAAACTGTTCAAAGGGATCAACACCCAATCTCATTTCTTGCTTTTCTATTCCCGTCAATGCTGTCTCATGGGTACCCAGCAATGTCTATGTAGGATACATACTGGTATCTCAACCCTAGACAGGTCCCCGGTGCTCTGTGGGTTCTGAGGTGTGTGTGTCTGTGTGTGTGTGTAGGTTTTGAGGTGTGTGTGTGTGTCTGTGTCTGTGTGTGTGTGTGTCTGTGTGTGTGTGTCTGTGTGTGTGTCTGTGTGTCTGTCTGTCTGTGTGTCTGTCTGTCTGTGTGTCTGTCTGTCTGTGTATGTGTGTGTCTCTGTGTGTGTGTGTCTGTGTAGGTTTTGAGGTGTGTGTGTGTCTGTGTGTGTGTGTCTGTGTGTGTGTCTGTGTATGTGTGTGTCTGTGTATGTGTGTGTCTGTGTAGGTTTTGAGGTGTGTGTGTAGGTTTTGAGGTATGTCTGTGTGTGTGTAGGTTTTGAGTTGTGTGTGTCTGTGTGTGTGTCTGTGTGTGTGTCTGTGTGTTTGTGTGTGTGTCTGTGTGTGTGTCTGTGTCTGTGTGTGTATCTGTGTGTGTGTCTGTGTGTGTCTGTGTATGTGTGTGTCTGTGTAGGTTTTGAGGTGTGTGTGTAGGTTTTGAGGTGTGTGTGTAGGTTTTGAGGTGTGTGTGTAGGTTTTGAGGTGTGTGTGTGTGTGTAGGTTTTGAGGTGTGTGTGTCTGTGTGTGTGTGTGTGTAGGTTTTGGGGGGTGTGTGTCTATGTGTGTGTGTGTCTGTGTGTTCGCAGGCATGTGTGTATGTGTGCAGGGCAGGGAGGGGTGCAAGGAGTTCTCTGTAAATTCAATCTTGCCGATTGTGTCACCAGCTTGTCTTTAACGGAAGGATTCCACAGACCCAAATCATCTTGTCTGGGATGCTACCCATCCACGTTTCTTTACTTTGGGATTCATGTGGTCCTCGGGCTCTTCATTGCTTCGAGGTTTCTACAGTCTCTGATGGCATTCCACACTTTGGTGAGTAATACGGGGTTACGGAAGTAATAAATCTGATGTCCCAAGTACCTTTGGTCAGCGCCATCCTCTGTTTAATATACTGCATAATGCTTCTAAAAAATGGCTAGGTGAGCTATGAAAAAGCTCGCTCACATGGCTGCTTCATATTGCTTCATCCTCAGCTTAGATGTAAAGGATTTAACCCCACATCACACACAGTTGCTAAGTCCGACCTCTTTAGTTTTTTGCTCTAAAAAGAAAATTTGAATCTCTTTCCATCATTCAGCATGTATTTAATCTCACACAGCATTATTTCTATATTTTTAACCGAGTCATTGTTTAAAGCGGCAAGTCACCTGGGGACCAAGACAATGAATGGGCGGATTTGGCAACCTTTAGGTAGCAGCTTTAAAAGAAGACAATCATGGTGCCATCCAGCCCCCGTGTTTCCAGCACATCCATCCAGGGCTTGTTGTGTCAAACAGCTTGTTGAGCTCCAGAACCATTTATCTATCACTTTCTGTTTTGCTGGTCTAGTGATCCTCTTACTAAGAGAAAATATAGATAATTTTATTTGGCATTTCAAATGAACACATTCTGGCTTGGCAATCGCCATTTATTTTTCCCGAAGATTGTCTTACAAGCCATTCTTTCTAAGACATTAATTTCAGAATTTTCCCCAATACTGGTGTCAAGAGGAAAATAACACACATTCTTCCTCTGAAAAATCAAAACCATATGTGGTCATGTGCGTCACTCCTCGCCGCTCTTTAAAAAGATCGCTGCCACATGGACCTTTCAAAGTGTAATCTCATTAGTATGCGTCATGATTTTCCCAGACCATACGGCTTTTGCACATCTTAGTCTTCACCCCTACTTCATTTCCTCCTGAAGAGTTTAGCCTGCTGCCTACAAATCAATCAAAAGGAGGAGCAAAGTAAATTCATTACACAGCAAATGCACAGAGACAGGACAGTGAATTCAGTCACAGAAGATGCGGTCTTTAACCTTACAGATATGTAATTCCATTAAATGTCAACCGGCTCTAAAAAGACAAAGACGGCTGTGATGATTAACAACAAAACCCAATTATTGCCTGCTTATAATCTGACAGTTAAAATGTAAGCATATGGAAATATTGACAGCTGTACAAAAATCTAATTAAAAAGGCTAGTGTGCTAATATCAAAAAGACTGTAGTATTTATGGGGCAGTCATTCCCAGCAAAAAAGAAAAGTCTTTTACAATAATCAAATCATGCATAACTTCAAAATACACAAAACAAAAACTGAACAAACTAAAAGGATATACCAACATCACAATCAGATAATCTGATGTAACTGTCTCTCACTAAAAAAGAGTTCCTGATGAAATCAGTAAGAATACACATGCAAAGACCAATTATAACGTCTGTCAAACAGACATGTAGAATACAGATGCAAAGATCCAATTACAAGGCTTGTCTAATGGATATGCAGGAAGCAGTGGACCTATCATTTCCCAATAAGCATTCTTTGTAGACACATACAACACATTTACAAAAAGATGTGCCAGGCCATAAAGTTAACCACACTAAAGTAAGTAGTTCTAATAACGCAGAGTGTTCTGCATCCTTTGACTACACCGCAATTAAGACTGCTTCCAATAAGATAAAGCTGATTGAAATATCCCTCTATCTCTGAAAATTGGAGACATTTAATTCTAAATAACCCAAGGGTCAAGGGAGAGTGGTTTCTATAAAAGACTTTTAAGTAAATTATAATGAAAAGGGACTTATCAGCTCTCCTGGAATGGATTACTGCCTTGCTTAATTTACAATCTTAAATGCAGAGACTAAAACAAAACAAAAAAAACAACAACAAAAAAAAACAACTTCTGACCCTCAGCTACCTGAGCGCACAGGTAAGAGATAAGAGGGGACTGGACAGATGATTCAGCAGTTAAGAGCATTGGCTCATCTTCTAGAGGACCTCGGTTGAATTTCCAGCACCTGCAGGCCTGCTCACAACACCCTGTAACTCCAACTCCAGGGAATATGGTGTCCTCTTCTGGTCTCCGCAAGTACTTCACACATATGGTACATAGACATACATTCTGGCCAAAACTCACACAATTAAAACTAAAAATCTCAAAAAATTAAAAAGAATAAAAATTAAATCTAAAGAAAGCAGAAGGGAAGAACAGGAGAGACAGACAAGAAAGGAGCAACACTACTTCTCATTAGACACAAATGATGAGAACGACAGAACCCAGGTGTAGCTTTTTACAAACAAACATATGATACCCTAATGTTTAAAATTAGAAAGCATAGATCGTGGAAATGAGCAAAAGTATTAACATAAAACTAGTAAAAGTCTGTACTTGCTAGGGAACTTAACTCTACAAATTTAGAATTTCTCTCAACAAAAGTGCTAGTCTTATATGGCTTCATAAATCCTTCTAAATATTTGAAGTCTACACAAAGTTTTTCAGAGAGAAGAAAAGAATGTAATATATCCCGGATCAGTTTTATGAAGTCACTAAAAAGGTGATGTTAAAACATGAAGAAAATAATAAGCAATAGTGCTTAGCTTTTCTTGTTAGCTGTGTGAGTTAACTTTTCTGCAGTTGTAATTAAACGCCATAACTGGAAGCAATTTACAGAAGAAAGTGCATTGGGGCAGAAGGTTTCAGAGAGCTAGATGTTCTTGTGGCGGGGAAGGCACTGTGGCGGGGAAAAAAACAAGCGATTGTATCTTAACCACACTCACAGGAAACAAAGACAGTGAACTAAAAGCGGGGGTTAGGTTATAAACCCTAAAAACTCATCCCCAGTCACTACTTCCTCCAGCAAGGCTCCACATCCAAAAAAGTTCCATGACCTCCCCCAACAGCGCCACCTCGTGGGGATCGAAAATTCAAATACAGACGGTGTCTCATTTTGCCACTGTACCAATTACCCCCATTAACAATTGGTAAATCTAGAAGCACCTGTCTCTCCTTTGACGGCACTACAGATTCCCCGGACTTCTTCCCAATGGCCCAATAAATTCTCATTATTCCTTCAGAAATCATGTCTGTAATAGCCCTCCGTCTCCATTGCTAAAATGCCAAGGACTATAGAAGTTCTGAAACTGTCTTCTGCATGCAAGCTTCATGAATGCTGCAAAAAGAGACGACTCCTGGGTCAGATGAAAACAATTTGTTGCCTACCACATGGCAAAGGCAGTCGCCAAAATACTGTCCCGTTTGCATTGTCTGAGTCCCATTCATCACAAGGTGACACACAGAGCCTGCCGCACTTGGTTATGGAGTCAGTTGCATTACGAGAGAGACATCTTAAGCTTTGGGGCCTCAGCCTGGGTCGTGAGCAAGCATGCCGGACCTTTGCCTTGGAAGGTAATGCGTTCTGATAGTCAGCGTTCTGTGGGCGTGGTAAAACAAGGACTGAGGTAAGTCAACCTAAAAGAGGAAAGTTTATTTTGTGTCGCATGCTCTGCTGTTTTGGTTTGTGGTCACCAGGTCCCATTGCCCCTAAGTGTCTGGTAAGGCAGGACTCCAAAGTGAGAGAACAGGGTGGAGTTCTCCTGGGCATCAGAAGAAAAGGAGGCAAGCGGCTTTTCAATATCCCTGGTAGGGTACATGCCCCAGGTGATCGCATCTCCTTCCTCTAGACTCTACAGGATATGGACCCAATTTCTCCCCACTAGGTCCCTCCTCCTACAGATGCCATGACCTCCCAGAGTGCCACAGGCTAGTGGCCAAACCTTTAGGACATAGGGTATTAGAGGACACTTAAGGACTAGATCATGTTATTTTTATTATATTGGACAATAAATAAATCTACTTTTTGGCATGGATGGAGATAACAACTCTAGCTTCCATGGTGTTATGATATCAATAACCTGGAAAACATAACTCAGAATAAAGAGGCTATTATCTCTGCTCTTGAAATATACAGAAATCCAGAGACCTGGGATGAAGCATCTCCTAATAAACATTCCTTCACAAAATTTAATATAAAATTTTGTCTTCGAATCCCCTTTTCTTGATTCAACACGCTGAAAACAAAAATGAAAGGCCAAGAGGTCAAATCTGAAGCTACCATCACGGTTTCTGGGTGAAATTATGAACTCTAGCAGATGAAGCAGCTGAGTGCCAGCAAGAAGGAATTTCCAGTCACGTGTTCTTGGCTCTCTCTCTTGGCCCTGAAGATGATGAATTCTTGCCATTGAGAGAAAATTAGCATTTGCCAAGACACGAATGCCAATAGCAACACTTCCAAACACAAACACGCAGATGAGATGTTTAATTCAACTGACTTTTCAGACTACAGTATTAGCACAATTGCCCAAAGATCTTTCCAGAATTTTCTTTCTAGTTCAATTCACTGGTCTTCCCCTTCCTCTTCCTCCACACACCTTCCATCTCTTTCTTCCTCTCTCTTCCTGCTGTATCTCTCCTTTTCCCTCTCCCTTTCTCCCTCAAAGTCACAGATTCAATTTTTTATTTGAAATATTATTACTCTAGCAAACTCACCCATATAACATGAAAAATGGAGTACTTTGTGTTATAACATAGTAATAGAGCAAAATTAACTCACAGAAATCTGATATGCGCACAGGACACAGAGATGTGTGTGTATTTAAAAGTAAGTTCTGTGGGCCACCTGGAGTTGCAGGCATATTTTCCACTGTTGGTTGCCAGCAATTATTGTCTTTCTTGGAAGTTTAAATGGGAACCATCTGTCCCAGGCCGTGTCAAGGCATGATGACTGTTACTGCTCTTTGAGCACCCACAAAATCAAGTGTGCAACAGGGTTAGCAAGAAGATCATCCTTGGCCATTACATTTGTGTGCATGTGTGTTTGTACGTGTATGTGCAGGTGTGCATGCGTGTGAATATATATGCACATGGAGGCCAGAGGACAACCTTGGGTGTCATTCTTCAGGAATCGTCCACTATTTCTGAGACAAGGCCTCTCTTTGGCCTGAAGCTCACCAAGTAGACGATGCTGACTGGCCAGGGAATTCCACAGGGTCACCTGATTCCATCTTCCCAGTGCTGGGACTACAGGTATGCCACCATGCCCAGATTTTAAAAGCACACATTTTAATTTGATCTTTGAGTACATTATACGTGTATGCAATGTATTATATATCCATCCCTCACTCCCTGTACAACTCCTTCCAAACCTTCCCCACACTTCCCTCTCATCTTCATGTTCTCTTTACCCTTAACAAAGAAACCATCCACTGAGTATAATCGTGCCTCCCATATGCATTTGGTGTGGGACCCTTCGCTGGAGCATGGACTATACCATGAGCCATATTCCTGATGAAAACTGACTCCCCCCCCCCCGGCACTGCAGCCACTGGTTGCCTCAGCAAGGGCTTGTGCTAGTACGGATCTTCCCAGCTGCTGTGAGTTCCTGAGAATGTGACCACAGTGGTTCTCCATCACCACCACCTTAAACTCGTAATCTTCCTGTCTCCCACTGCTACAGTGGTCTTCATCCTTCCTGATGCTATGACCTTTTGATACAGTTCCTCGTATTGTGGTGACCCCCCCACCATAAAATTACTTTTGTTGCTGCTTCATGACTGTAATTTTGCTACTGTCATGATTTGTAAACATCTGCTATTCAGAATATCTGATATCCTCGTGAGAAGTTCGCACGATGCCCAAAGGGGTCACGACCCTCAAGCTGAGAACCACTGATCCACTGTAATTTTTTGAGCCTTGTGAGCAGGGGTGTAATATAGATGTCCCATTTAAAGTGGAGTGAATCCACAGACACATATTCTCTGCACTTTGACCGATTACATCCTTGTTTTATAGGCTTCTGGGGATTCAGACTCAGGACTTCATGCTTGCAAGGTAAGCACGCTATCAACTGAGCCATTTCTCTAGCCCAAGCAACACTTTTTTTATTTTTAAGAAAAAAGAATTGTCTACTGTAAATGAGTGACTGGCCAGGTGGAGTAGTAGCCACCAGCTTGCAAGAATTCAGTATGGAAAAGAAGGAAGAATAGAAACAACTCCTAGTAGTCTCTAAGCCATCAGCTTCCATCTGCTCAGAGCAGTCTGAAGAAGAAATGCCATGGATGCATTTGAAAAGATGAATGAGTCAAAAATTGGTGTGGGCAACAAGGGGAATTGCCATTAAAGGTCCCTACACCCAGGAAGCAACAAAAGCATAAACCCAGGTACAGAACTCATTTTCCTTCCAGTCATCCCACCTTGTGGGTGCTGAAAACTCCAGAAGAGACCAAACCTGCTATCTATTTCTTCCTTAGACCTGCATCTCTAAGCCATGACACTTCATTTAAAGATTCCTTGGCCTTACCTTAGACCAGTTGAATTGCTCTTCTGGGGCCGACACAGGGAATGCTCCCATTGAAGTTCTAAGAATGACGTTGATGCCTCCAGATCTGCTAGCTCAGCTCACTCCTTCAGGGCCTCCTTGGTAATACATCAAACTGAAATATGCATGGTCTAGTTATCAGAAAGGCCACAACCCCAAGCACTCTCCTTTTCTCAACCCCACCAGTCGGACAATTCCTTTTTTTTTTTTTTCCTTTTTACATTCTCTAAGATTCAGATTGTAGCATCATTTTGTTCTCTGTGGTTTTCAAAGTGAAACCATTAGCTACTGCCCTTGAATGGTTTTTGCCAGAGGGAAGTTAGTTCCCTCTCGGGTGATCTCTGCTTGTTCTGCCCTTCAGTCTATCCTAGCACAAAGGACATGGGATCCCATTCTCTTCCGAGATGAAGAAAGAAGTTGGGGCACAGGCTTTATGACTATGTTCTCATGGCTGACAGCACTTCTGGAAAGTGCTTTGAACCAAAAGTCTTTTTTAAGCAAAATTTATTTTTATGAACAATGCCTTGACATTAGCATAACCTGAGATAAGTAGACTTAAGTCTTCGTTGGACTTAAATGTGAAACAATCTCGATGGAATTTTCCCCACATTGTTCTTGTCCAACTTGAATATACACATTGTCTTAGGTAGGGTCAGTACTGCTATGATGAAACACCATCACCAAAAGCAGCCTTCCATCAGTGAAGGAAATCAGAACAGAATCAAAACAGAAGCTCGAACAGGCCAGGAGATACAAGCGGAGGCCATGGAAGGGTGCTGCTTACTGGCTTGCTCAGCATGGCTTGCTCAGCCTGCTTTCTTAGAGAACCCAGGACCACAAGCTCAGGAATGACCTATCCAAAACGGGTTAGTCCCTTCGACATCAACCACTAATTAAGAAATTTCTCTCCAAGTCTGCCTACAGCCCAAACTTAAGGAGGTATTTTCTCAGTTGGGTTCCCTCCTCTGAGGCAATTCTAGCCCATATCAGAGTGACAAAAAATGAGCCAGCACACACATTTATCAGAGATGTAAATAATATTTCATGGGCTGTTTAGTTATACACATCAGTACTGAAGTAATAGTAACACAATTGTGAATGCAGATTTATGCATCATCATTTAATTTAGAAATATTAGTTTTACATCTCCTGAAAATATTTAAAACTCCATATATTTTAATACCAATATCTGTCCTTAGTAGAGGTATTTTCAATTATCAGCACCTTCTTGGAGAGTATATTACCTTAAATAATTTAATTTGGGGTGATAAGCAATCCACATTTAGTGTTGTTTCTGAAAATTACATGTCAGGTTATTTACACACATGTATGCAGTCAGCCATGGACTGAAGAAACATCGATGAGTGTCTTGGGTCTCTTCTACAGAAGATAAAGTTGTGACCTCAGCGGGCTCTATATTGATGGAGTTATAGTCTCGTGGGGACACTGTGGTGCCAAGTGCATCCTCTGAAGTGTAACGGCTGTAAATGCAGGCGTGAAGGGCACAGGGGGAGGCCAGTCAAAGAAAATGCCTCTGCCACTTACGGTAACCTCTTATTTTCTATATTCTCATTCTTTGACCTCTGCACCCTGGCTGAACCTGGAGAGGCAGTATTCCCTAGGATTATCCCAATCCCAAAGACTGCAAATACCTGTCCTGACATCTGCTTTTCCAGAGTTCTGCCCACCTCTATTGATTCTCCTACTTGAGGCCAATATCTTCCTTGCTCATTCACCCCAAATTCAGTTACAGATGACTGTTTCCCTGAAGTTACACAAAACAACCTTTCTAACTTTGCCGTTGCTCCCTGGAAACCATAATACAGGCTCTTGTCACAACTCCCCACTTGCCGTACCCACCACCAACGCTACTGCTTCCCCAATGTCGCATCTGCCAACCCCTCTCTAGTCAAGCGTATTAGCACACAGCGATGGGTGACATCTGAGAAGAAAACTGTATGAAGTCAAGAGAGACAAGAGGACAGCAAGAGAAGAAAGGCACCTTGCAGGGAGCAGTATGTGCTCGTGGGCTTGTCTGAAGACAAGTGGGTGGGTGGAGAGAGCAGAGCAAGCAGAGGAAAACACGAGATAAATCAGGGTCTGCCCAAATCGGGGCAGTATTCCAGGATCAGCTGAGTCTCTTGCTGATTAGACTATCCATAGGGAGACCTGAGAGAAATATCTAGATGCTAGGCTGTTGTTGGCTTTCTATGAGAAAGGAACTTGGTTTATGGAAATAGGTTCCTCTCAGGTTTTTTTTGTTTGTTTGTTTGTTTGTTTTTTTTTTAGGATTTACCCTGAATTGGGCAATGAATTGAAGAAGTTTGAGCATGGAGAAGATCAGCTGTTTCTGCTAATCCCCCTGTTACTTGCAAGTAGTGTTAGCATAGGGGTGTAGGGAAAAGAAGGAAGGCCTTGTTAAAGTATCCCCATTATATATTGTCTTTTTAGAAAATGAGTGTCCTAGTTAGGGTCTCTCTTGCTGCAATGAAACACGATGACCAAAGCAACTTGGAAAGGAAAGAGGTTTTTTTTGACTTACACTTTCACATTGTAGTTCATCACTGAGGGCAGTCAGCACAGGAACTCAAACAAGGCAGGAACATGCAGGCAGGAGCTGGTGCAGAGGCCATGGTGGGAGGTGCTGCTCTCTGGCTTGCTCCTCGTGGCTTCTTCAGCCTGCTTTCTTATAGAATCAGGACTATAAGCCCAGCCCAGGGATGGTACCACCCACAATGGGCTGGGCCTCCTGCCACCAATCATTGATTAAGAAAATGCCCTACAGCTGGATCTTATGGAGGCTTTTTCTCAACTGAGGTCCTCTCCTCTCCTCTCCTCTCCTCTCCTCTCCTCTCCTCTCCTCTCCTCTCCTCTCCAAGATCTCTACCTTGAGTTAAGTTGACATAAAAGTAACCAACACAGTGAGTGATCAGCATCAAAGGTGGGGGCACTGGGAACAGGCCTAGAAGTCGCCGTACCACCTACAAAGTTGAGAGTTTTATGAATGCAGAAAGAAATGCTATTGATCCGTTGAGTCCCTGTATGATAACGGACTGCTGGTCTAGAACTACAGAAGAAGCATGTCGCCCTGTGAGTCATATCTGCTTCTCAGGAACTATCATCGTTCAACTAGAGGAAGCTCCTTTCCCTCCTACTTACCATAAACTACAGAATTAGATCAAAGCCGCTCCTAAAGGTGTCGTTCATACAGAACCAAAATTGGCCAGGATTTACACCTGTTTAAATTGTTTATCATGCATGTGATAGGTGTAATACTTAGCGTTCCTATGGTGGACACCAACTAATTAGAAATATTTGTGTATCTGATCACTGAACTAGACCTGAGGGAGTCCCGAAGTGTAAATGCTGTTCGCCACAGAGAGCAATCACCAAGATATGCACAGATAAAGACTTACAACCTAGAATGAGCAAGCAGATTATGTAACGTAGCCAACAACTTTTCTACAAATTTGGAGGACAGAAAGATAAGAAGCATTAGTTTAACTAATGAAGAGCTTAGTGTTAATTTTAATTTTGTCCTTAAAGCATGAGGTTGAAATAGAGAGACAGTCAAGAGACTGCTCAAAATGATAAAAATGAAAATGAAGGTAAAAATGGAGTGTCCGGACAGTAAGAAAAATCTCAGCCTCACCGAAAAAGGGCAGTATAATAATTACACTGGGATCTTGAGAGCAGGAAAAATGACTTTAGAGATAATTGGAGAAAACAGAATCTCATTGGTGATCTTTTAAAACCAGGATGTGATGTGAATCACATTTTAAAATGAGGCCGAATGGTTCAGGGGTGAAACAATAAAATGGAAGGTCCTAGGGAATGTCACTTACCTGGGAACAACAACACAGAGTACTGGGTAGCTTAAAGCAACATGAAATTTCTACCAGTCCTGGAGTTCGGAAGGCCCCAGCCAAGGGTCTGACATCTTTCTGGAGTTCCTGGGAAAATCTACCCACACTCTTTTAGCTGTCAAGTGCCAGTTTGGCTTGTGGAGACACCAATCCAGTCTGCATTTGTGGTCTTAGGATACCCTCTATTTCATATTTCAGTATGTCCTTGGTCATTGGCTTGGGGTCCACTATAACAGTGGTTCTCAACCTATGGGTCTCAACCCCTTTGTGGGTCATAAAAGCCTTTCCTAGAGGTTACCTAAGACCTCAGATATCAGAAAGCACAGATACTTACATTACTTTTCATAACAGTAGCAAAATTGCAGTTATGAAGTAACAAAAACATTTTCTGGTGGGGGGGTCACCAACATGAAGAACTGTATTCAAGGCCCGCAGTATTAAAAAGGTTGAGAATCACTGCACTATATCCTCATCCTAATTTGATTGTGTCTACAAAGATCCTGTTTCTAAGCATGGTCCCTTGATAAGTTTTAAGAGTTAGGGATTGAATACATTGAGCCAGGGGAAGGCAGACAGACAACATGCAGGTTTGGTGGTAACAGCAGCTATAGACTAAATTGGGTCACCCTCAAATCTAAGGTTGAAGTTCTCATCCCTGATACAGTGATGGATGCAGATGAGGCCTTTCTTATGGTGAACAGGTTCAAGTGAGGTCCCCATGATGAAATTCATATCCTTATAAGATGTGCATCAGAGGTGGTGAGATGACTCAGTGGCTAAGAGCACTTACTCCTCTTGCAGAGGACCTTTTGGTTCGCAGCATCAACATGGAGCCTCACAGCCATCTATAACAATAGTTCAAGGAGATTCAATGTCTTCTTCTGGTCTCCATGGGCACTGCATGCATATGGCGCATATATGTACATGTAGGTAACCACTTATACACGTTAAAAACATAAGTCTTTTTTAAAAAGATGTATTTCAGGTGTCCTCTTTCTCGCCTCCATCTTTCTGTTCCTCTCCATCTCCTGTCCTATTCTCTTCCCTGCTAGGACACAACAAGATTTAATGCCAAGAAGATACTTAATACCCAAATCAACTAGCACCTTGGACTTAGGCTTCCTGGTTCCATGAGAAAAAGAATCTTGTTGTTTAAGTGGCCTAGTCGATGGAATTTTGACATGGCAACCCAAGCTGACTAACACATCAGACATGGACAACCGACTTACTCAGTAATTCACTGGGCCCCAACACTGTGCTGGGAATTTGATGCCATGGACCAGGGCACTGCAGTTGACTCCTTAGTATATCTGGATCTAGGCATGTGTTCTCTATTTCTACTTCAGTATCTAAAGAACTTGGACATCTAACATTATTATAATAGAGATAATAGGAAACCATATAAGTACAATCATTTGGAAAGATAAAATAATGTGTAACATCAGGGCAAAATATTTGAAAATTATAGAAGAAAGAAAACATGTCCTGAAAAAAATATAAAGAGCTCAAATTAAGACATAAACCTTTATTAGACCAATCACCACAGAAGCCAGAAGGTGATTAATGAAAGTGCACTAAACAGATACTGGAACCAGATGGGCTCACGGCGGAATTTTATTTAACCATTAAAAGAAAGATGATCCTATCATTTATTAAACTACTTTCAATACCAGAAAAAAGGTGGAAAACTCAGTAGTTCTTTTTATCAAACAGCTTAGGTTTTAATATGTAATGTTTAAAAAAGGTTATATGTATAAAAAGAGTATAAAACATTGTCTTATTAAGTGCAGGTGAAAAGTTAAGTTTCAGCAGATTAAATCTGTTGGTAAATCAAAACACTGATATTCTGTGTCCTAATGGTTCACATCTCAGAAAGGCAAGGATTATTTGCTAGCAAGAAAGACAATATAACACATATGGAATCTAGCTTTAACTTGTGTGCGTGTATATATGCATGTGCATGTGTGTATATGAGCATGTGTGGGTGGTATGTGTGACATGAAGCACACAATGGGGCTATGTAAGAAAAGGAAGGGTACCTGCTTGAGTGTTCAGGAGGAAAGAGGAAGGTAAGAGAAAAATATTGGTAATATGTACTATTATTATAAGTATATTATTTATAATCCTTAATAATATATATTCAAATATATATATGAATAGGTACAACAAATGCATTATTTTATATACAAACAATAAACAAATGGAGCATGTCAACCCAACTCAATTCATTAAAATTAAAGGAGAAAGCAGTCCATTAGCAGACTGAATAGTACTCAGCCCTTAATGGGCATCTGTACCACACCCCTTCCTCCCAAGTCTCAGGGATCACTGAGGAAGAGGGAAAAGAACTATTGTAAAGCACACCATGGGAGCCGAGAATGCAGGCCATTTCCCACATTTGCCTGATGGTGAGAGTAGCTGTGAGATGCTCTAACTGGTGCATCCCGCACCTTCCGACACAGGAGGTGGTCGCCTAGCTCCTTCAATAGTAGAGCAAACCCAGCGCCATCCTGAAAGTGGTCAGGATATGCTAATACCGTTCTGCTCCTTCTATTGTAAATATGAGGTCACCTGGGGAAGAGGTGTTTTCAGCCTATGTGACAAAATGGACAGAAGCAAGAAGTGACTTAAGTCATTCCCTGCTACCTAGGAAACAGTATGCTAATGAAGTTTTCGTTACCTCCCCCCCTCAGCTTACCTTGAAAAATAGTTGATATAAAAGCTGTTTGAAAAATAAATGCGGGTGATTTCAGGATTTGAATGATCACTGAAATTCCCTCCCGATATCGTCGTGTGAATTGCGTCTTTAATATTCCCAAGGCTCTACGCTGGTAAGAAATGCTTTATGTTGGGGCTGGACCCCGGCAGTACAGGGGTAGTGCATGACCACAGCAAAACAGTACGTCCCCAGCACGAGAGCAATGTCGCACGCGTGAACTCACACAAGACCGTGGCAGCTTACACAGTATCTAGTCAGGCTAGGAATGTCCTAGCGTGGATGCAGAGGGAGTCAGGAAGCTTCACTTCTGGCTGAGGAGCTAGTAGCCATTGATGGCTGCTGCGGGAGGGGCTCAGGTTTCTTCATGGATGTTGCAGTCCTTCCCAGTGTCATGGTTGTGACTTGTGAAGATCCCTGAAGCCAGAGACCTAGCCAGACTGCGGAGTTCCTCAGGTTCAGAAACTGTGAGGTAATAGGCCAAGAAAGCTGAGGAGCTTGCATCTGGGGGGTGGGGGTGGGGGAGAAATGCTACTTACAAATTAAGAAGAGCTGGACTGACTGGAAGATCCTGCACACAGGAAGGATGATAAGTTTGGTCAATGTGGTACATTCCAGAAGGACTACAGGGGTGACAGGGCCCATAGATATGGATTCATTCCATCTTGACTAAAGGTCAAAGAGTTGGAACTTCTGTTCCTTCAAGGTTATTGTGGACAGTTCAGGCAACAGGTGTGGCTAATATCCAGATCTGGTATTTCAGGAATTAAGAAGTAGATCAGTTTCTGCCTCAAACAAAAGTCTAAGGACCCAACTAGGTTCCTACTCCCTTAGGGAAATAATATGGATTCCATCCAGGGAGTGGTTTGTCTGCAGCAGGTTTTTTGGTTTTTTTTTTTTTGTTTTTTTTTTTTGTTTTGTTTTTTTTGTCTAGGGTGTGAGATATACTTATCTGGTTTTGGCAACAGAATGTGTAACTAAGAATGTAGCCTGCAATCCTTCGACTGGTCTGGTCATTCCTTGTATCATGTTAATGCTGTTTTTATCTTACTCCTACCTTTTGGGGTCTGGGTATTTAAACAAATGGAAATTAAACACAGGCGATTTTCAGTATTCGCTGGAACTCCTTCCTGATTCTACCCTATGCTTCTGTTTATTATCTTCATTCCCGTCTTCATTCTCTTTACTTATTTTTCTAATCCCCATGCCCCTCCCCTGGTAGGTGGTTTCCTTGTCGAAGCTGGTCTCCAACACAGGGAACCCTTTCCTTCTATGTCAGTATCAACATGAGGAAGTTTGTATTAGTCACGGTTCTCTAGGGAAATGATAGAATGAATTTATATATGTATGACATTTATTGGAGTACCTAACAGACTTTGATCCAGCTAGTCCAACAATGACTGTCTACCAATGGAAAGTTCAAGAATCCAGTAGTTCTTCAGTCCATGAGGCTGGATGTCTCAGGTGGTCTTCAGTATATGCTGGAATCCCAAAGAAGTGGGCTTTAATACCAGGTAAGGAATGGACTTGCTATCAAGAGCAAGCAAAGAGCAAAAGCTGCTCTCTTCCTTGTTCTTTCTGTAGGCTGCCAAGGGACAGTGTGACTCGAAATTAGGGTGGGTCTTCTGACCTCAAATGACAATTAACATAAAATCCTTCACAAGTGTGCTCAGTGACTTGGGTTTTTAGTTAATTCTAGATGTCGTGAAGCTGACACCAAGAATAGCCATCCCAAAGCCTGTCCTCCCTAGTATTTGGTATTCTTCTTCTATGATGGAAGTTGATATGATCTGTACTCCTTCTCTGTCCTTCAGCTCATCCCAAGACAAGGTGCAAAGTAGGACCCTCAGATCTGCTTGTGGATAGGTATGGGGAGACTCCCCTGCCAGCACGCCTGAGTCAGGTCCTTGGTCATGAAACCCTACCCTCGAAGTAGGCTTCCCCTAGGATGGGATCACTCCCTGCAGGACTGTGGGGGAGACGTCAAGGCATCTAACGCAGAGTGCTGACCGAGTGAGGAGCGGAGACTGTTTCTGAAGTGCAGCTGGCAAGCCCACTTGCCAGGCCTGAGAGCCACTTCCTGTCTTGTACTTCTACCTGAATTGTGCTCCATTTCACATCTCAGTTTACTCAGAATTGGGGCAAGAAGGAAAAAGGTCAGTTTTCATTTAGGTAAGAAACCAAAATTACTACAAAAACAAAACAAAAGTGCTCTGGCAACCTTATCAAAGAGCACTGCAGACAAATGTGAGCTCTTTGGAATGGTGTGTGCTTACAGAACTCAACTACATATGGGTGTTCTACTCTCAAGCAAACAGGTGGACTATATCCAGAAAAATCAAAGTTCGAGTTTTCACTCTGGAAAATCACAAATGTGGAAACATATATGAGTAAGCACAAAGAAGTAAAACACACACATGCACATATATATTTATTTATACACATGCACACACACAAATGTATATATGTGTGTATATATATAAACTTATATGTAAATAATATATGTTTATATATATAAACTTTTTGATGTTGTATTTGAAGAGCTATCTGCCCCTCACATCCTGCTTTGAAAAGCTTAAGAAACATGAAAGAAGATGAAAAAGAAAAACAAAGATTATCTATGAAAGTATGAAGCAGCAGAGCACTTAAGGTCATAATTTCTGGGGCTCTGAAGAAACGTCACACCTTCCAGTGGAACCAAATGGTGGAGCAGCTGCTGAGCTGCTCTTGCAGGGGACCAAGGACTGAAGAAACAGGTGGAAGTTAAAAGCACTTGCTGCTCTCTCAGAGGACCCAGGTTTACGTAAGGCACCCATGTAAGGCAGCTCGCAATCATCTGTAACTCCAGTTCTAGGGGATCTGACATCTAGAACAGAGATTCTTCGCATCCACAAACAAGCTTTGCTTGGCTAGGATACAAGGTTAAAGAGGATTGGTTTTTACCTAATGGGAACCTCGGACTTCAAACTTCTTACCTCTGGGTAAGGTAATTTAATGTTGGACTGTAAATTCTTGAACTTCAGCCTGCAAAGGGATTTAACAGTAAATTGTCCTTGGAAATGTGAAATTATAAAAAGGTAGTTATATTAAAATCTGAGACATCTCGACTAGTATGGGCCAAATTGAATCCTATTTCTTCAATTCATATATTAAAACTGAATTCCCAGTATCTCCGAATGTAATGGTTTGTGGATAAAACTAGATTGGATTCTAACTCAATATGACTCTTGCATCCATAAGAAATGATTAGGAAGGAAGTGGGTCCTGGTGAAAGCCATCTGGAGACACAGGGGATAACCATCAACAAGCTCAAGGAATGGACACAGAAGAAACCAGTCCTCCTAGGACTTTGATATCAGACTTTGGGTCTCTAGCTAAGGGTGAAAATTCCTCTTGCAAGGTTTAAATTCCCGTTATTTAAGATACCAAGTCTATGGTTCTTTGTAAAAGGACCCCTCACTGACCATGACACCAGTGTTGGACTGTGTATCACTAATACATGGCTACAGATATTATATGAGAGAAACCGGGGTTTTTTTTTTTATTGATAAATGCCCTAAGATTGGGACCAGAAGGAACAGAAGTGAAACTCAAACAGAAGAGCACTGGTTGCTCTTGCAAAGGACCCAGGTTCAGTTCCTAGTACCCACATAGGGCAACTGACAAGCATCTAAAACTCCAGTTCCAGGACGTTGCATGTGTGTGGTACATATACATACATACATACATACAGGCATGGAAACACTCATAGATATAAAATAAAAACAATGAATAAACTTTTTAAAAAGATGAAAATAGATTGATGGTCCCTTCCATGTAAGGGGTTGATAGACCCAAATGAACAGAATAACACAGTGAAAATTAATGATAGATGCTTCTTCCTATAAGGAAACACAATTAAATGTAATCACAGCATCTCTCTGCCCTTTATCCATTCTTCCCAATAAAGGTGATGCTTTGTTCTATTGGTAAAATTTCAATAATTAAATTGGACCTAAATACATGTGTAACATGAGGGCCTTTTTCAATGGGACAAGTCAGATCTTACTTCTTTGGTGATCTGGGCAGGATTGGGAGGAATGGGCTTCCTCCTTCTTAGAATTCTCCTATTCTCATAGCCCCGCCTCTACTTCCTGTCTGGTTGACCCGCCTATACTTCCTGCCAGGCCAATCAGCATTTATTTAAAACATGATTGACAGAATACAGACAATTCTCTCACACCAAACATGGACTTCCCTTGCCCTTCCTCCATGTTCTCTGCCCGGGAAGCACAGAAACGCTGGGTGGAGAACTTCCTTGATGAATTGTTCTGACCAGGGAAGAGGAGCAAGTTCTCCAGTTCCCAGCTGGCTAATAGATATCCGGGCTGGCTCCGCTGCTGGACTGCGTTCCTCAGTTGTGAAGATGGCCTGCTTTTTTTTTTTTTACCTTTCTTCTTTAATAGTGTTTTCAAATTCATTTGTGAGGTGCAGATGCCCCTTTAAAGACACCAGTAAATGTTTATACATAGTCAAGGTTTTCATGCTAAAAAGTTCTTCTTTGGAAATGAAGTATTCATACACCTGGCTGTATTTGCAATGATCTTAGTAACATGCCCACTCTAGGAAGAGTCAAGGCTGGCCAGTGCCTGTCTCTACCCTTGCTGTTATGGGCTACATTATAAGTAAGGATACTCCAATTTGTATACTATATACTTGACTTATTAAGCATTCAGCTCAGTGCCAGGGTCAGCTTAATATTAATTAAAATAACCCTTAATGTAGAGAGAGAATTGTTTTTTGCTTGACAGTTGATATAAATGATTCCGTATGTATTTCCTGTTTTCCCCGTATAATATGTGACTTGGTGGCTTTATGGGAGTCATAGAAGTAGCACAGCTAATGGCAGTCACCCCAAACCAGTTCTGTGTCTAAGTTCAGGGATCTTCTTGCTGTTTCATGAAGCTGCCTAGAAAAAAAAATCATTAACTCAGCTGTCGGTTGAGGCATCAGAAAATCAGGGAGCTTGAAATAGACACCTATAAACTCAATGTCACTTGTGTCTGAGCTATGTGAACTAAAAATTTTAAAAGGTGCATGAACTATAATGGACCTTAAGTCGTGTGTAATCCCATGGTTGGAATGTTTGACCTCACCTTGGTTCTGAGACAAATGAGACCACTACCTTCTTAGCGCATCTTAGAATTAGCAACCGACGCATCCTTTGCCAATGAGAGACTACTCTGTCCTCTCCTATATTCTTTCTCTTCTCTCAAAATCAGAGACAGAGACCCTCAAAGGGTAGAGCTCTCATTTCTCCTAGCCTCTCTTTTCTGACCAGGAGAGGAGGCTTCTGCCATGTGCTCGAGACGCGGTGTGCTGCCTCACCGCAGGTCCTAGAGTAACGTGCTGTGGGCTGTGATCCAAAATAAACGCTGCCTCCTCCAGATTCCCAGATATCTGTTACAGTAAAAGAGAGATGACTGACACACCCTCTTTCGGCATCAAGTTCTTACATCACAAGGAAGTTTCTGTAACCTACCTTCTCTCGAGGCCACCAGTCTGATCTGGGGCAGACCCAAATGGCTGCCTTCCAATCAGCTGCTCTCAAGTACACGAGGGTGGTTAGTCAATCCTGTCAGCTTGATTAGACCCAGACGAGTAAAGGCCTCAGGGAATGTGTCTATTGAGGGTGAAACTCTGTGGAAACTAGAGAGGATCATCTCAGTAACAGAGACTGAAGAAATGTACCCTGGCACCCTACTCATGGTATAGGTCTCTAAATGGAATAAAAGGCAGAATGGGGAATTTCAGCAGCCGCAGGCATTTTCTCCTTCCACCTCCTGTCCACTCTGAAGCCAATAGCTCAGTCACAAGCTCCCAATGTTCAGCTCCTCAGGTCCAGACTCCACAGAGTCAAGGATTACAGGTGGATAGTTCTGCAAACGTGAACCCAAATAAATCATCTTTTCCTCGGAAGTTGTTATGCCCGGTGCTCTGTCACAGAGATAAAAGTCTAACACAGAAGGTAGGTCGGACATTCTAAAGTCTGACTCCATAGACACTTGCGTTCCCTTATTGCTGGCTAGCTGAAGTCTATTTGGAAAGGAAAGAGGAAATGCCACCCTGTTTCATCAGCTCAGTCCATATGGCGCATGACCATCCCAGGATACTCGGCACTCGGTCTTATTAAACATCCAATGCAAGGAATAAATGAAATACCCATCCAGAGATGGGGTTCCATTAGCATAAATGCTCAGGACTAAACGTCTGTAAGTTACACAAGGAAAAGGCAGGGAAGAGACTTTGTGTGCTTGGTCCTAGTATTACCTTTCAAGAAAAATTCTTTTCAAGACGTATTTTCCCATGCAGAAAAATTTAACTTGGAAATGCGTAGGGGAAGATGGTGGCTTCTGGCAAACTTTGACCCAATCATATAAAGTGGGATTAATCACACCTCTCTTCCCAGAAAGCTATTCGGGATCCTCAGATGAAAATAGAAGTGAGAAGTGTACTTATAAATAAGTAAAGGTCTTTACTGCTAAGATCAGCACACAGGCACGTTGGGGCCTTTATGTCTTGGAACTGCTGACTCTGCAGACACAAAGGATGCGTGAAGAGAGTGGGAAATGTGAGAACTACATCACCCCCACTTGGTGACAGCACCCCTCCCTGCCTCCAGTTCCTTGGCATACAGGCTCAGCTTAGTACTGTGGACAATAATCTTCTCTGCTCCACGGTAGGTCCTAGGATGCCACCAGGTACCGGAAGTATCCTCTCTGCAGAAAGGACCTCCACCACATGTTAATATTTATTTTCAGCCGTTCAATAAGAAATTGACCCTATGGGTTGCACACTACATCCATCTAGTGCTGGTTAGACATCTTTTTATATGTTATCTCCAAAGGCTTTTTTTTTTGGAGAGGATGTGATTGGGCCGGCAATAGAGAGAGCACAAAGGCATTGGACATTTGGTGACAGTGATGGACAGAACAGTAAACTGCGTCATGACATCATTTTCTCACAGAAAGATTATTGCGTCATGACTTCGTTTTCTCAAAGACAGATCACTGTGTCATGACACCATTTTCTCAAAGACAGATCGTTAGTCAAAGATAATTTCCACTGTTACTTCTCCTATTTTCACTTATTTCATCTTTACCAACACCTCAGGAGGAGGATCTCTGTGATGTCTTCCAAAGGTAAAAGATCCTTTTAAGACCTCAAAAGTCACATTACCCTCATATCCAAGGGGAAAAGAAAAGCAGATTTAATGAGATACCTATGTTTCTGAAATTGAAAACTAAAAGCTTATTTTTAAAGCAATATGTGTGTGTATTTATATAACACATAAGTATGACTTACACTTTACTGAATGAACTTTAATTAATAATAGTGGTATTGATGGTGAGGGGGACTTGAACAAAATCTTCCCTAGACTGCTTCATGAAACAGAATGTCAGTATGTAGGAATCTAATTATTTTTATTTTTGAAAGAATTAAAAATGCTTTGTTTGTTTTGTTTTGTTAGGTAGGATTTTCTTATGTAGGTCATACTGGCCTTGAATTTATAATCCTCCTGCCTCAGCTTTATACAGGCTAGAGTCTGGCAATACACTATGCTAACACTCCAAAATATATCTTAAATAGAAAATATTTTCAAAATTGTGTGTCATCTATTAACCTACTCCAACATTTGTGTCAGCATTTCAGAATTTTCTGCCTGGGGTAAAATAGATTGTGACTACAAGCTGAGAATTATCCTAAATCCTGGAACAGAGACAATTTTTTTTATGATCAGAATTTCAATAAAATACAAATAATCACTGTCTTGAAACTGAGTGTCTTAGTCAGTTCTGTTGCTGTGAAGACACACCATGACCACGACAACGCTTATAAAGGAAAACACTTAATTGGGACTGGCTTACAGTACAGACGTTTAGTCCATTGTCATCATGGGTGGGAGCATGGTGGCAGGAAGGCAGACATGCTGGAGAAGGAGCTGAGAGCTCTACATCTGGAACATCAGGCAGCAGGAAAAGCAGAGACACTGGGCTTGGCTTGAGCATTTGAAACCCTTAAGTGCACCTCTAGTGACACACTTCCTCCAACAGGGCCACACCTCCTACTCCTTCAAACAGTGCCACTCCCTAGAGTCTAAGCATTCACTGTGGCAGCCATTCCTATTCAAACCACACTGAGGATTGACAAGTTGCTCACCTGGAGATAACTGATTAGTGACTTCTTTTCAGAATAATTCCAAGAGGTGACTTTTTGCTGGTACAGTTTCTCTCAGAGCTTCAGCTCTGGGGAATGATTTCCTCCAAACATTTGACAAGTCTTTTAGCTTGCAAAGAAGCAGGTAGGTAGTAGTCTGTAAATCTAGATTCCTACTGTGAAAGAAAACAGGATTTTTCTAGGACAGTAGTTCTCAACTGGTGGGTAGAGACCTTTTGGGGAGGTTGAGCAAACCCTTCACAGGGGTTGCATATCAGATATTTATATTATGATTCATAACAGTAGCAAAATTACAGTTATGAAGTAGCAATAAAAATAATTTTATATGGCTGGGGGTCACCACACCATGAAGAATTATATTAAAGAGTCGCAGTGTAAGAAAGGCTGAGAACCACTCTTCCAGGAGGTGTACCTTGTGCTAGTTTAAACAAAATTGTGCCAGACAAAATGTATTCTTATTTAGAGTTTAAAGTAAAATCATGCCGTCTCTTAGACTGTAATTCTTCCATGCAGCCCACATTTAAAAGACAGTTGATAAGACGCGTCTAACTAGAAATCTAGAAGATTAGTTGATTGCCAGTTTTCCCGGCCAGTTTCCTACGTATTGTGCCTGGTTTGGTCTGATCTGCTGAGTTATGCCTAAAGCATTACAAAGTTGGAAGAGCAAAGAGCATTTCAACCCCAGGTTGCTGGCCAGGAGAGATCCGAACAAGCTGTTCTCCATCTCAGAATGGACAAAGGTGGCTGGGAGGCTGTCTCCGTGTGGAGCAGATCAAAAGGCCCAGTCCACGTCCTGTCCTATGCCACCTTTCACACAGCCACCTGCTTGGGAATGCTAATGTGTTTTCAGGAAAAATGAGGAGAGAGAGAAGCATTCAGCCATCATGCACAGGCCCATGTGAACTCCATCTTCTCCGAGAAAGACTTTCATTTACACTCGCAAGACTGATTTGCATGCTCTTTAGAACGTCTCACGTTAGAGAATATACTCACATCTGCTTTTTGACTACCGCGCTGTCCCGGTGTAGCTAATTTAGAGTTGTGTTAGGAACTTCATCGGAAACACATAATTTTGTATTCAGTATGGACAGGGTGGGAGGAGGAGATAAGAATGAGATGGAATGGCTCTGAAGATGAAAGCTGTAAGTGAAGACAGGTATAAGTGGCTTAATTCATCTTTTACTCGGCAGGCGCAGGAGGCAGGCAGAAACCTCAGTTTCAAAGCCACGTCACACATGCTACTGTGCATGTTGATTTGACGATCACTCACTTCGACAGCTGAAAGATTAATCCAATCTGACAGCGGTTTGCCCCCACGTGTGAGTGCTTTTCTCGGTTTTACCGAGGCCCCAACTGGTAATCAGGAAGCCATAGCTGGCCAAGTGTTTACAGATGCAAATCTCATTATTTGTACCTGGGGTCTTTGGGTGAGGATGGAAGTCAGCTCTGTGCTGGAATCAGGCATTATATATAGGTCATTGACAACCAGCCAGAAGATTGACAGCTGCCCTGTTCACATGAGGACAGATGTGTCTCAAGGGGGAGTCGGTGCTTGATTCACTGATGGATTGTCCACAGGGATGAGTCTCTGGGGTGGGGGAGCACAGGGCCTGCCACTTAATTCCTCAGGCAGAAAACTTCTATGGAAAAGAAATCCACCCTCAGGGAAATAGGAGGCAGCTGTCCTCTGCAGCGCCAGAGACCTAGAATGCAAGCAAGACATGATGGCTTTAATGAAGCAGTGCACAGCCTCACTCCTGGGCCTGCGTGGCAGAGCTCCTGGAGAGGACGGGCTTCAGAAGGTTATGAGCAGGTTACATGAAGGACTGTGCTACACCCTGGGAGACATTGCTATCTGCTGCTGACACCTGTACTGGTTTTCCAAGTCTGCCAATCAAAAAGGATAGATGGATTAGTTAAGACAAAACAACACCTACTACTAGTTTTTGTTTTTCAAGACTGGGTTTTTCTTTGTAGCCCTGGCTATCCTGGACCAGCTCTGTAGACCAGGTTGGCCTCAAACTCAAAGATCTGTCTGCCTCTGCCTCCTGGGTCCTTGGTTCTAAAAGACCTGGATAAATCCAGACCTCTCTAGCAGGAAGAGAAGAGGCAAAAAAATGTAGGTTAGCTGGGTCAGTGACTCTGTTTCAGGAACTAGCTGAAGATAAAGTTAGATTATAATCTTGAGAATAAACAGGGAGTTACCCCCTTGTGATTATCACTGGTATTTTCAGAATTTTCAATTATCATTGGTATTTTTGGAATTTTCCAATGACGCCCTCCCTACCCCCTTTGGATTACTGGGTTGTGGTTTCTTTCCTTAAAAACTCCTTCTCCCAGCTACTCAAGGTCAAACTCTTCCCCTGCATGGGCTATGAGTCTCAGCCCCAGTGCTGGTACTTGCCCATAAACCACATGTAATTGCAGTAAGGATGGTCTCTCGTGAGTTCCTGGGGGGTCATGTTATCCTGAGACTTGAGTGAGAGTCTCCCCAATCCAGAGGTCTTTCAGTTCAATATTTGGTGTAGGAGAGTTCTTCTGTATTTTGTGTTGCTTTCATTGGTTGAATAAAGAAACTGCCTTGGCCCTTTGATAGGGCAAAATCTTAGATAGGCGGGGAGGACAGAACAGAATTCTGGGATAAGGAAGGCTCAGAGAAAGAGCCACCATGAAGCTGCCAAGGGTCAGACATGCTGAATCTTCCCGGTAAGCCCACTACCTCATGATGACTTACAGACTATTAAAAATGGGTTAAATAAGATATGAGAATTAGCCAATAGAGGCTAGAACTAATAGCCAGGCAGTAATTTAATTAATACAATTTTCATGTGGTTATTTTGAATGTAAGCTAGCCTGGCAGCTGGGAGCCAGGCAGACAGAACAAAGGGTCCATGCTGCTCTCAGGTGCTGGGAACACAGCCTGCACCTCATACTACAAATACTTTTTTAAAAAAAATCCTGAAAGAAGCAGAGACTATTTGGGGAAAGAGAGGAGCCCAGCAAGAGGCAGGCAGGGATGGGGGAAGATGGTAGTGTAATGTTCTGTCCTGTCCCTTTAAGAGAGAAGCCCCGCCCTTCAACCACCTCACTCCATACCTCCCAACCCAACCCACCCCACCCCACTCCTCACCCCCACCCCCAGGCCACTGAGGTAAGTTGATCTTGTGCTTCCAGCCTGAGTCTTTTCCTTTCTGTCTCTCTCTCAAAGAGGTAGCCAGTGCCATGGCTCCTCTCATCTCTCCTCCCCACACTTCTCTCCTCCTCCTCCTCTCTCTCTGTCTCTCTTCTCTCTCTGTCTCTGTCTCTCTCTCTCTCTCTATCTCTCTCTCTCCTTCTGTCTCTGCTCTTCTCCCTTCTCTCCTTCTCCCTCTTTCCCTTTCCTCTCTATAACTCACTACATAATTATCCAACCTCACTCTGCATGGCGTGCCTATCTGTCTGTCTCTCACCTGCCATGGCTGCTGCTCCTTGGAGGACTGGCTGCTCTGTCTCAGTCTCTCACCCACCCTGTGGCTCCCTGCCTAAGACCTGCTGGCCCTCATGGCCTGTGGGCCCCTCGGGGGCTCCCTGCCTGGGACAACTGCCTTCATGGCCTGCCAAGGTCTCAGGACCCACTGCCCACTGTAGCCACTGGGGGAATGGTGCCGTTTCATTTAAACTATAACAGTAGAAGAGAGGATGAATGAGAATGAAGTACAGTGACATGCATATGAGCAGGCCATAATAAAACCCATTGCTTTGTATGCTAACTTAAAAATTAATTGTTTGAAATAGAGCAAGGGCTAAAACTTCCAAAACACTTGGCAAAGTTCGCACCAAGGCAGACAAATAGCATTAAAACTGTGACTCCCTCCAAGAAGTCCTGTAAGGCAGAGAACTGGGGGAGTGACATGTCAGGGTCTTCGTTACTAACGGGATATAAACTAGAGATCTTAGCTGGGACCCACATTCCTTCTGCAGCTTGTCTTTGGGAGCCTCCTCTTTGACAGGCATCTTCTATATGCCAGAGATGGTGTGACTGTAATATGCTTTGTCCATGGGCGGTCATACCCCAGGAACAGAGACACAAATCAGTCATGACACTCTGGTCTTCTGAGAGGTGTGTCAAATTTTCATGCAAGGCAATGTGTCTGATTAGACATGAGGGAGATTTAAGAAAAGTCTTCAAGAAATCAGTATTTTAACTCAATTTTAAAGGCTCTGAGAAGTGTATTTATGCACTTTGATTTTTCAACCCATGTTTATTGGGTGCCTACTGCACTAGACTGTGCTAGGGACAGCAATTATAACGGCCAGTCTAAGAATACCCTCAGGTTCATGGGAGGAAACTCAGAGTTTCCGTGACCAAGTTTATAAAGGGAAGACAATGGCGCTATGGAATCAGAAGTGGCCCATTGTGAACCGTGCCTATGAGATCCCAATAAGAGGCAGCTTGCATCTTTCTTATGGATCTCACTGCTGCTTCTGTTGCTCTACTGGAAATGGGGTGCGTGAGAACGGGCAGAACTTCCCTGTAAATACTGTATACGTTTAAGAAATTGTCGTGTGATCCTGCTCACCTGGACCTCAGTCAGCTTGATTCAGCCATAGGGAAGAATTCATAAATCAGGCTTGTTTAACCCCAGCAGTCAAGGCAAACCATGCAAACAGTAATGTGGGGCAGCCTCTGAGATGTGACTCCAGTTACCATCATCCCTGGGGTCTGCAGAAGACATCTGTGTCTTTTCTCAGCTCAGATGTGCACTCCGTGGATTTCACCATGTCCCAGAAATTCTCCTAGAAAACTATAGTTTTTTGGGTTTTTTTTTGTTTGTTTGTTTGTTTGTTTTGTTTTGTTTTTTTATTAAAAACTTCTCCAAGGACAAATCAGATGACCTGAACTCAGCTACGGGGCCCCGGGCCCACTGTTCACAGATGGATCAAGTCTTCAGTTTTTACTCATGACCCCTTTGCATCTGAGAAACTTATATGAACCTAGGAATATAGATACACAACATAGGACCCAACAATCTGTTGTGGCCACAGCCAGGGGATCTGACGCCCTCTCCTGGCCTCCAAGGGAACTGAATGCAGATGCATACAGACAAATATACACACAAAATACCACCTTTTAAAAAATATTGCAGCTCTTTGAGAGTGGAATTTGGAAAAGAGCTAAGCTGATGAAGTGAAGAACGAATAGGAGCAAAATTCCTGAGGAAGAGGAGCAGGGGCCTGAAACATCTTTCTGAAACTTACCAGGCTATGCACAGACGTGGACATCTGTTTCTACAAATCCTCCCTTCGTTGTAGAAAAGCACTGCCTGTCTTTAAAAGCGGTAGTTGAGTTCTAACTGAGCAAATTATAAGTTTAGATTTATCACTCAAATATGCATAAAGTCACGTGAGCCCCTTGGAATGCAGACATTCTTAAAGGCACGGGTAAGTGCTGTGTTCTTGAACGTGCAAAGTGAGACTCCAACCAGGACCACGTTCCCCTTTCTGCCTATCTGGGCAAGCCACTTCCTTTAGAGCTGCATTCTCCAGATCCAGGTAGTGTTAAGAGAATGATATATGGCTTTATTCCAAGATCATACCACGCTGTCAGCTTCACAGAAATAATGGTATAATGGGCAAATTAAATTTTGGTCAGTAGCCTTGTACTATTCCTTCTGCTTTCCAATTTTATTGAACTACTTAACTGTTACCCACAGCTTAATATCTCCTACAGCAGGGCTAATGCTACAGACTCGGGGTAATCTGCATGCACTTCAGATTTATCAGGTAATCATGTAAAACCACTTAGGACCTAAATTTACCAATCTTACGTGCACTCCGAGGGGGAGAAAGCAGATTGTGACTTCCAAAGCACAATGGTTCTGAAAATATCTGAAAGGAAGAAGAGCGGAGCTGTGCGCTGTGCATCAGCATCTCTCAGAAGGTGTTCCCCGGACACTGGTGCTGTGCTGAGAGTCCTTAACGGCCTCTAGTGACAAAGGACTCCAATGATCAAATCGATTCATGTCACCGCGAGTCATCGCTAAATAGATTTCTCCTAACCTTAGGACATAGTCATTTTTAATAAATCATATGGATGGTTTATAAATCTCTTGGAAGGCGCAATAGCTATAACATTTTGCATTTCCTCCTGACCTTCGAAAGGGGTGCATGGCAGTTGACAGTGCCTGTGGAATTAGTTCCACAACACAGGCACGGACCATGGAAATCTGGCAGCTTGGTTAGTCACTTTGGTGGAAATCCTGGTATCTCAGCATGTTAAGACCAAGACGGCAGTGAAGTAGGTAAACTGACAAACTAACACTCAAGATAGAAGCAGAAAAGCCACTCAACAAAAGTCTCCCTAAGCTGGTGCATCTTTAATGTATTTCCAGGAGATGTGGGGCTGGGTGAAGACCTCCAGTCAGCAGCTGGCTGGAAGCTGGAGTCTCTCTTCACCTTGTGCCAGATCCTGATCTCGGAAGAGGAAGCAAGAGTGTCTGCCCAAAAGTGTCAAGTGACCCAGCACTCTACAGCACATATTGGAAGCCAGAAACAGCCTGTGGAGATGGCAATCCATGAAAATGCAAAAAACAAAAACAAAAAACACCACCTGTCATTCAAAGGAGAGGTCCTTCCTAGAATGAATTAAGGTCTCTGGTGCAAAATGGGGACCGAGGGATCATACTAGACAATCAAGGGTGACCCCTTCCCCAGTTGTCTAGAAACAAGGAAATGGAAATTGATTTCATAATCCATCATTTTTTTTATTTATAGCATATAGTAACTTTGTTGAGTACTACTGTGTACTATGGATCATCTGACTGAACTTGAAAAAAACTATGGGTGACTGAAGAGGAACTAATAAGGCTCAGGAGGTATTGTGCGCACACCCGCTGCACACGCGGGTCTCTCACTCAAGAGAGGGCTATTGGTAAGAGGCTCACAGCGGGCATCATATAAACACATTTGACAATCAGGAATGAATGAAAGGTTCTTCAAGTGCAGACAAATGAATAAAAGAAGGAAGGAAACAGGAAGATTAAACTCCCTAATTTGTGTTGGTTGAACACTTTTTGTCACCTTATTAAAAGAGCCTTTCTGGGATTTGCTATTTGGTCCCTCCCGCCACTAGTATGTCGAAGCCAAGAACAAAGGCTGTGCACTGTAGCTTGCGCCTCAGATGAAAAAGTTAGCAATTAAATTGGGTGAGGGAGAGATTGCTTTCTGGGCATCCATTAATCACTAAAGCAAATCTTCTGCCTCCTCCTCCATTTCTTTCTCTTTCTCTCCAGGAAGAACGAAGCGAAGAGCGAGAAAATGGTGTTCACCCAACATCAGACCAGACAGAAGAGGTGATGGGTGAGGAAGAACCACTAATGACAAGGAATGCCTGTACACACAATGGAAAAATGGTTCCCGGGGCAACGCCATCCTTCTCCGAAGTGTTGCAGTACACTGTGGAGCTGGGATCCAGTCTCGACGGGGCTCATCCGTTCCATGGTAGGGGCATGAGGATTAGAAATATTAGGCAGGAGGAATGAATATGATGAAAGAAAAGGAACAGAGACACAGAATAGAACTGGGAAGCAATCCAGTGAATACTGAATTCAGCTGAGTTTATTTTCTATATCCTTCTATACCCCAATCCGAAAAGGGGGAGGGGAGAGGGCAAAAGACGGATTTAATGTGATACAAAGGACAAACAGAGCAATTACCTCTTCAATACCTGGAGCATCAAGCAACTCTAAGTATCCTGTTGTTCAGGCCGAAGGTGTAACGACCACACCTTAGACCAAGGATCCTGTATACAGCCACTCCCTGGGTCAAACTTCCTGTCATATCCTTGGAGGAGCAGGAATAGTCTTGAATTCTCTGACCTTTGGTCGAGGTGGAATGGACCCCCTTCTGTGAGCCCCCCATGCTGAGGCAATGCTGCCCAATAACTTATCTAAATTAATCACTTGCTTCTAAGATTCTACGGTGCAGGAAGAAATAGTTTTTCCCCTTGATTCTCAGCTCCTCAAAATCTTTGATTTCTGCAGTTCAAAGGCTGTATCTTTTATACAATAATGGCATAACTGGGGAGTGCCCTCCAGCACATAAGCTTCTGATCAGCAAGACTAAGTCATAATTAAAAGATTGTGGAGCTGAGACAAGGTCTCACTATGTAACTCTGGCTGTTCTGGAACTCACTATGTAGACCTCAAACTCACAGAGATCCACCTGCCTCTGCCTCCCAAGTGCTAGTGCAGTCTCCACAGAAACAAGAACATGATTTGATTTGCTCTCATAGTTTCCTGGTTGCTGAACACATTAAGGGCAGTCCTGGGGGGAATGTGGAGGTCTGTACTCTTTTCCCATCCCTTGGTATCTGCATATCTTCCATTTGACATCTCATGAGCTCGAGTCTTCATAAAACACTGACAATTGTAGGCAAACTGTGGAGTTTTTCTTTTTCTTCCTAGTTAAGTGAATTACTCTAGCAGAGGATTGAACCAAAGGTGAAAATGGGTGGACTGAACAGGAGGCGGCTTTCTGGGACTGGGCTTTTAGCCTGTGGGGTCTGTGGTAACTCTGGGTAGTGCATTCTAGAACATTCAGTTGGTAACTGGAGAGTCACGCTAGAGCCCTGCCCTAAAGAAAAAAGTTACCTTTGTCTCATTTCCTCATGTATAAAGTAAGGGGAGTTTGTTGGGAGATAAAACAATTGCAGGAACATTAATGGGCCTGGGTACTCATGTTTACTGAGTTTCTACCTACTCCTTCAAAATCAAAAGTCATTTTCTTTGCTTTAGAAATGAGAAAATGAATTATATATAACTGGTTTGGCTTTAAAAGAAGAAGAATAATTTCAGATATGAAGCTTGAGAAATAGTTTAAACCTCTGGAGAAAACATTCTTCTGAATTATCAGGAAAAAACAATTAAAAATATTGAAGAGAAAACATAATATGTCTATCAAATCTTTAATTAAATTAGGGTATCACTTGTTTTTTTTAAGATTACAAATTGCACTTTTTATGAAGTAGAAGTAGTTTTTTGGCCTCTTAGAAATGTTTCTTTTTATATAATGATTTTTAATAATAACCTTTAAAAAATTGTTTATTATTTTGAAATTTCAATGAAAACCCCAACACATATTTCTTAATCCTCCACCAAAATTCAATTGATTTTTTTTCTGAAATGTTGTCTTTTTCCAAAACTAGGTAACATTCTAAAAATAATTCCTTAGGGTATCAGACATAATCATCCGTGCACAGTGAGCCTGGGTAGAGGAAAAGCTAACAGGTTTCATCTTCTGCAAGGCTGTACCACAGTGGTGAGCTCTCTGTGGTCCTCATAGGCCATGGTAAGAGAACAAAGACAGAGACCTTACTGGGGATGATTTTAGAATCTACTCAGGCCAGAAGGTACGTGTGAAGGTTCTGTCTAGACGCACAGGAGGCAGACCACACAGTGTTCTGGCACTCTAGCAATGCTGTCTGGCCAGGAAGAACACACAGAGAACTGCACAGAGAAGTTTGTAATGAGCAGACCTTAAAATTCGAAGTTATCAGGAATAATGTGGATGACCCAGACAAGATCAAGCAAATGGATTTAGGAGCACACTCAAGGCTTCCCTGAAGAAGCAATTCAATGGCTCCTCTCTGCCTGAGATTTCCAACAGGCTCTTGCTCACTGCCTGCTTTTAGGCCTTGGATTTTGGATTTGCCTGGCTCTACCCATCCTAAATGAACTGGACAAGTCAAGTAGGTTCTTGATGCAAATCTCCAGAGTTTGAGAGCTGCTTCTCTGAGGAGCTTGAATGATGCAAGAGTTTAGGCAATTATTTGGTGACAAGGATTGGCCATCTTGCATTAAGACTATCCTTACCTTCTGAACCAGAATAATGAAAATTCCATATTAAACCCAATGTAATAAATGACGCTAACAGTGCCTAGCTACCTACAGAAGCGTGAGTTGTCTGCTTTTTCTGCATGGTAAGCATTCAGACTGCCAGTCTGTTGCATTTCTCCTGCAAAGCAGCTACATGACATACTTAAACAATTATAAGTGAGATAAGGCTTATTCTCAAATAAAATGTGAAGGAGCCAGAGAGATGGCTCCATGGTTAAAAGCATTTAATTGCCCTTGCAGAGAACCTGAATTCAAGTCCCAGCGCCGTATGCTGGCTCACAACCATCTATAACTACAGTTCTAAAAGATCCACTGCCTTTTTATGGCCTCTACATGTTCTTACATATATACAGTGTACATGCATACACTCAGGCATGCACACATATGAATAAAAATAAATAATTTTTTAAAAGTTCATGCAGAGCAAAAATATTTTAAAGGGAATAAAATAAAATTAATAAACTTAAGAGTAAAGTTATTGTCTATTGGTGTGAGAAACTGGTACTTCAGGCAAAACAGACACATCCAAACAATGATTCCAGTCCATGCACCCTGCTCGAGTATTGGTGGGAATCTAAAGCCCAGACTAGACAAAATGATAAACTATGCTCTCTGATGGCTCTGAGTGCAAGGACACTTAACCTTTCTCCTCTCTTGCTGGTGACATTCCAGTGATCACTCTGGATGTTTGTGAGCCATGTCTGTGGATCATAATGTTAGGATTGATCAAGGAAAAAGACTGCTCTCTGGAGGTAAATCCTTTAATCCAGATAGCTAGCTGCTGCCTGATTGGAAGTAAATTGACTTACTGATTGGGATTTAGCATCCATCAGTAATTCTGACATCTGTGGAGTCTCGAGGAGGGGAAGCTCCTTCTCCACATAAAAAGATTTTTCTGCTCTCCTTATTCTTCCCCAGTCTACAGCTGGGCCAAGATGGTATGGACACAGGTGGTCTCCTGGGAGAGGGTGCTGATGGAAGACTCCGCATGTAGACAGATAATAGACTGGCTCCAAAAACGGGCTATAAATAGTCTTTGATGTGAGTAACAGTCTGAAATCTGAGACTTGCAGAAAGTCAGTTTTGCAGCCTGGCAGAACTCACAGACATTATCTCCCAAACGCTTGATTAAAAATGGAAAGCCAGTGTTGTGTTCCAACAGTTTTTACTTGAGTTAGACTGATGGTATATAATAATAATAAAAGGCTTTTACAAGGGAGAAACACTCACTCCTAAGGACCTTCTGCTGTGGAAATATTGCTCATGTACAAAGATGATTGCTTTAAAATCTTTAAATAAGTATTTATTTGAACAAATTGATCATATATAGCTTAAATTCATTTGTGCTAACATCCAAATATAATGAGAGGGTTCATTTGTTTCTTTGTTTTTAAAGAATTTCAGCTGTAATGTGGTGCTGAGACAGTTCCAAGAAAAAATTATAGAACTTTCTCTGTCAAGAAAGAGAAATTTAGCCAGGCACGGTAGTGAAGACACACACCTGTACACCTAACGTGTAAGGGAAACTGAGGCCAGAGAAACGTGAGTTCAAGACCAACCTAGGTTACTTAGTAAGAAGCTGTCTCAAAAGGAGAGACAAATTAGGGAATGGGGGAAGGGGGAAGGAGGGAGAGCAGAAAGGAGAAAGGGAGGGAGGGGAGAGAAGGGAACAGAGAGAGGATAAGGAAATGGAGGGGATGGGTCAGAAAGTATGGGCAGAGAGGGATGGAGGGGAGGAGGGGATGGGAGGGGACAAGATGAGAGGGGAGGAAAAGGGAGGGGAGAAGATTGGAGGGGAGGAGATGGGAAGGGTGGGGGAGGATGAGAGGGGAGTGGAAGAGCCCAAGGTCATGAACCCAGACAGTCTCTACAGAGATTATCACAGGACCATTAACAGAAACTTGAGGGTTAAGTTTTCCAGCCCCAGATTTACCTTGGGCTTACCTTGTTCTTCACAAGCACACCCAGTGTGTGTGTGTAAAAGTTCACAGAAAACCACCCCACGATGAGGCAACTTCCTGGTGTCTTTCCACTTCAGAATATTTTAAGATAAACCTACTCTCCTTCCATTGCCCAGACAGGCACTCTATTTATCCCCGCATTCTTAAAGGGCCTGGGGTAGGGCTCTGGAGGAGAAGTCTCTCATTCCCCAATCTGTGCCAAGAGAGGGAAAAACAAGAGCAGAGATGAAAAAAGATTCAAGAGAGCCATGAGAAACCAGATAGCATTAAATTCTGCTTGTCTGTTAACATACTAGGGGCAGTGTCTGTTGGCGATTACAATAAAGTTTTCCCACACAGCCCAGAATGGAGTATAATACAGGGTTCTTTATTTAGGGGTAGACTCAAAGATCAACAGTCCCTTACACAAGCAGAAAACAGGAATCAAATCCAGCAGCCAAGAGGGTACACATGTTTCTACATCTGTTTATTTAGTACCCAAGGTCAAAACCAAAGTGGACCAGTATCTCAAAGGCCATTGGCTGGACGAGTTCCCACAGCATGTATCAGCTGGGATTTCCAGAGAGACATTGCCAATAGGATGTGATCTCTCTCTCTCCTCTATCTATCGTCTCTATCTACTATCTATATATCTCTATCTATCTATCTATCCATCATTGATCATCTACCTATTTATGCATATATTGCCTGTCTATCATCAACCTATCACCTATCATTGATCATCTACCTATTATCATTTATCTATCCATCCATCATTGATCATTTACCTATCTATAAATATATTGCCTATCATCAACCTATTATCTAAATCTATCTATCTATCTTTTAAGTACATATCAAGAGACTTGCGCTAAAGAAGAGCCTTGTGATCATAGAGCTTGACAAGTGATCAGGTTGTAGGGTAGATAAGCAGGCTGGAAACTTCATCAAGAATTGATTATAATCACAATTTCAAGACCTGCTGCAGATAGACTCTTGTCCTCCCTGAAGGGCCCTTATTCTTGATGCTTAAGGCCTCTGACTGATAGGATGAGTCCTCCCAGTTGGTGTAAAGTAGACAACTTTACTCAATAGAAAAATGTTAATGTCACTCAAAAGTAAATAATGCCTTCATGAAACTATCTAAAATTATACTTAGCCAAATAACAGGACACGATGCCCTAGCCACTTTGGCACATACATGAATTTTCACAGTGGCAAAAGGCTTTAGAAAAACATTAGCATTTTGAAATGAAATTGGAGATTGCAAGTTCTCCTTCATATACCTTCAGAAAGGGGCAACTACTAAGCTGGGGAAACAGATATGGTTTATTTTAGTAGCCCTTCTAGTTACTCTCACCATGTGATGTCTCGGAGTCTTGTATCTAGCCCCTGTGATGCTATGTAGTCATGTTCCTTTCCCCAATCCAGTGCAGCTTAATAAGTCTGAAATAGGTGCTCCCCAGGGCCTATGCTCTCTGGTAGAAACTCTCCCAAGGTCCACATGATGAAGACAGCACTTGAGTTATAAGGAAGTTAAAGATTTTGACGAGTAGCTGCGACAGTTTCACAGCTGCTCTGTCACGATTGTGGCTCCCGGGTACCTTGTGTTGTGTGGCAGCTTCCACCCCAAAGAATCTATCCTGTGCCGAGCTGGAGCGAGGCAGAAGACACCAATGTGACACCAAGTGACAGGTCCCTCGGTTAATGTCTAGTTAAAACGATGTGATTGAATGAAAGTATATTTAAGTAAAAGCAAAAGCGACTTCTGGGGCTTCCATTGTCACCATTAGAAAAAAAAAATTGTCTTCAAATCAATTTAAAGCTACAGTAAAAATGAGTCTAAATAGACATTTTAAAATATACTGCATTTGGTACTGTTCTGTGTTTTTGGGGGGTATTAAATAGATATTGATTAATTAAAAAGCTGGGAGGTTGCTCAGCAGTAGAGTGCCATCACCCCTTTTTTTCTGCTCAGTTGAACAAGAGTCTTTGACTGGTAAAGGGTTTAGTCCGTCTAAGCCCAGGACAGTGTGATCCATGGGTATGCGCAATGCTGTGCGGGAAGAAGTGCATACTTGCCTGCATGCTGTGCAGTGCTTCACACCACGCTGAACGCGTCACATGTCACCATCATGAGTTGGCAGAGGGATCTACTCAGTGTGGTCTTCGCCCGGGAACAAGGCTGACAGAACAGCCACCATATAAGCCATTGCCACTTACTGAGGCAGAACAGAGGAGAGTTGTGAGGACCCCACACTGGCAGGGAAGTGACATTTTTTTAAAAACACATTGCCCAGAACTAATTATATGGTTTCACTCATCCATAAATGAATTAGAAAATGTATCTTCCATCTGCCCAGGAGGAGGGACTGGGCATATTTAGGAATGGAGTTTAATGACTATCATAATACGCACATCTAAATGCTGGGTAATTTCTTCAAATCTATTATTTTTTTTTTCTTTTCAGTATCTCATTTGGTGACCCTCACACCATCTACTCATCCAGGGCACAGAAATCAAGACTTAAGACCCAACACCCACATTCCGGGGTCCTCATGCTATAATAATCTTTTTATTATTTCATTAATGCATTTGTAAATATAATTTATAATCAACTATGATATGATAAATACCATCATAATCTAAAATACTACCGGCAATGCAATTAATAAGATTTCTTTAACATTTATAAAGCATCCTCAATGAGAAAAATATTTAATTACATGTGACCATGAAATATGTCCAATTACAGTATATTTTCTGAATGCTTTAGGTTATAACTGTGAGTTAAATGTATAAGGCCCCTCCAGAAGAATGCCTCACATACAGGGGCAAGGACAACTGAGAAGAATCCATCCCAGGTGAAGTGAGATCTAGTTTGGATCCCAATTCTCAACAGAATGAGAGAATAAGAGAGAAGGGGTTGAATGTGAGCCTGAGAGAATGTATCCCTGCTCTGGCCACTCTTGACACAGCAAAGGGGAGGGGAGGAGAGGAGAGGGGAGGGGATGGGACTGGAGGTGGGTTGGAGGGGAGGGGGAGGGAAGGAAGAGAGGAGGGAAGGCAAGGTGAGGCAAGGCAAGGAGAGACTATTGTTGAGACTCCTCAAAGAAGGTTTAAAACTATACAAGCGTGGGGGCTATGACAGAGCCCAACACCGCATGGGACATGTAACAATTTTGCACCTTCATTTTTCTGTCACTGAGACAAAGATGATGTTCGTGGATAAAGATGTATGAGCCAATACTTGGGAAGCCCTTTGAGAACCCAGGCTGCAGCTCAAAATGAATTACTTTATAAAGTATTGATGAATACTTCCAGCTCGCAGGTTAACGCGGAGAAAGACAAAGAAACAGTTTTGTTTGAAAAGACATCTTTCCCGTGTGATTCTTTTTGATGGACTGATGGGTAAGGGGATGCTGAGAATGGAGAAGGAGGCGAGAGGGGAGGGATGATAAGGGGTCCAGTGGCAGGTGTGGAATGCAGGCAGCCAGTGATGAAAACACAGCCACACAAAGGCATCATCCTGCCTTGTTCTGGGGAAACAGGTCCCATCCCTCACTATCGAGATGATTTATGGTTGCTGCTGACTCTTGCCTAGCACATCAAAGGGTTAAAGGAGAGCTTTAGGAGCCACAATCAGGCCCAAGCAGGCAACCCACCACTGTGCTCTGACAGGGATACAATACTGGATAGCGATGGGAGACCGCAGCGAACTCTTCCAGGAGACAGAATTAGGCTGCCTCGGAGCTGCCGCAAGGGGCAGGTAACAGGGCTGTGCTTTGAGCCGAACACTTTTGAAAATGAGGTAAGAAATAGATGAACACATCATTAAAAAGTGGTGCACCCAAGCCCAGAACATAGGAGCCCATTAGCAGAAGCCTGGATGAGCGAAGCCATGCAAGCGGCTTCAACCTTCAGGTTTGGGCTGCGCTCCTCAGTCATCACTACAAACAGAGAATGGAGGATGGAACGAGGTGAAGTCATTTCTTTGATAGACTTGTCAGTTCCCTCTTCATATACTGGCCTCTCGGCCTTAGTCTTCTATAATAGATTGTTAACATCTGCACAAATCCACCATTGTGCGTTCACGGACTTCTTCAACTTGTAGGCATTCACCCTTCTACCCTCCCAGAGAGCTTTGTTTCCTGTAGAGAGTAGGGTTGGCTTAGAATGCAGTCACAGTAATGGGGTTCTGTAGTCATACAGAAACCATAACACCGGATGCCCAGTTCCCAGCTGCTTCTGGATTACTGCACTTTATGGCTGGATCCACAAACTTTGTGTGTGTTTGTGCCTATGTGTGTGTGTTCCTATGTGTGTGTGTATGTGCCTGTGTGTGTTCCTGTGTGTGTATGTGTCTGTGTGTATGTGCATGCATGAGAGCACATATGTGAAATATGTGTGTATGTGTTTTATAATGGCTCAGGTTCCCAGTTATAAATAGATCTGACAACGTATTTGTCTCCAAAGAGATAGACTGTCTAACATGGTGTGGTGAAGAATGAGAAATTTGAACTGAGCTAGAGAACAGATGCACCTTACAGAAACATTCTCTTTCGTAAACCTTACTCAGTACCTAGGAGTGACTCTGAGATTTAACAGTCACTCCTTCCTCTGGAGACAAGTGGTTGAAGAGTACAAAACAGCCTCTTAAGCTTTCTCAGGGGTATAGGATGTGCCTGTAAGTCCTGCCCATCTCAGGGATGTGGGATGTGCCTGTAAGTACCACCCATCTCAGGGATGTGGGATATGCCTGTAAGTACCACCCATCTCAGGGATGTAGGATATGCTTGTAAGTACCACCCACCTCAGGGATGTGGGATATGCCTGTAAGTCCTGCCCATCTCAAGGATGTGGGATATAATTGTAAGTACCACCCATCTCAGGGATGTGGGATATGCCTGTAAACACTACTCACTGAAAGCATTATGTACGTTGATTTCATGCTGCTTTTCTTGAACAAATATTAGCTGTGCTCACTGTGGTTTAACCTTTAAGTTGGAGATTTGTCATATTGGAACTTGGACCGTGCTAAGGAACTACACCATCAAAGTACTCAGGGCATTGGACACTGACAAGCACAGATTTTTCATCGCAGTTCCTGGCTGTGCCAGTTGGATGGTACACCTGTATGGCTCACCAGTCATCTTTGAGGGACAGAGATAATTAGGCTTTAATTTCCTTATTGCTGTAATTGGGGTTCTCAAGTTCACTCCCAAGCAAAGGGCTCGCACCTTTGTTACAAGTGTGCACAGGGAGCCACAGCATCTTTGTGGCCAAAGCAGGTCACTCTGTCTCCTTTTGTCACCTCTTGGTTCAGAATTTAATTAAAATTCTATGAGAAGGAGAATGTTTACTGTAAGTGAGTCACCCTTTGCTGAAGTCATTCTGGCAGGTTAACGAACAGGCCTGAGACAAACCTCAACTAAGATGCCTACCTTACAGTTACTTCGTATTCTGAGCTGCCTAAGTGCCTGTCTGGCTCCTACCCCCGAGGTGAGGCCTTGGTGGGGTAGGAAGGCTCACTGGAACAATCAGAATTCAAATGTCCCTTTCTTTTTGCCTGAAAACGTCTCCCACCCTTGCCTGCTTCTAATTGAATCCTAATTAAAAAAACTTTTGCTCAAGTGGCACTTGCGTGAGGCCTCCAGGTTCCCATTTTAATTAGACTCCCTTGTCACAAGCCTTCCCTGAACACCATGTCATTCCTTCACGGTCCAGTTTTCTATTCTCTTCAGATATGTTTGTTATGATTTGGGTATGAAGCATCTTCCAAAGAGAGTTTGCTGAAAGTTTCGTCTCCGATGTAGCAATGGCCAGAGCCAAAGCTTTGGATTCTGAAAGCTTCGACCCCATCTGTGGATTGATCCACTGGTGATTCCTAACCCAATGGGCTACTGTGAGGAGACCAACACTTAGCAGGAGAGACCTCGTTGAAAGGAGCAGATCACTGGTGATGTGCACTCGGGAGCTAGTCTCTCTGTCTCCCTGCCCCCCTCCCTCCTCTCTTATTCTCTCCTCTCTCTTTCTCCCATCTAATATGAGGTGATTAGCTATGCTCAGCCACGTGTTCGCCATCATCATGTCCTGCCCTTGTCACAACACAGGAACCCAGGACCTAATAACTATGAACTGAAACAAAATGATTCCAATGTTGTTTTCAACATTTTTAGCCCAAGGGGCAGCATACGCCTGTCCTCAGAAAGATGGCACAAGGCAACAGATGTCACCCTTCAGTGCTTTTGGTTTGAATTAGATTGATAACAAAGAAATCCTCATGTTGACCTAGTTACTTTTGTTGGCTGAGAACAAATGTTACACAAAAACAGTAACAAAAAAAAAAAAAGAAATCCATTTATTACCTTATAAATGTAGATTGTTTGCCTGGCAGCAGCCATTAAATTCATAGGGCCGATGGGAAAATTCCTGGTAGATAAGCATGCAGGAATGTCTACATCAACAATTAGAGAAGGATAGGTGTCTAGCTTTGCCAAATAACATAACAAAATCCTTGCTGGAAAGCAGAATAAATTAGGAAATAAATGACGAAGATTAGCACTTACAGTTGGCCTATTAAAATGCCTTAATTAGTAATGGTTCCCGGGGAGGTCCTAAGGGTATGACATATGTTCCATGGAAATATAAATTAGGAACTTCTAGGCAACCTAAGACATTAATTATTTTCTGTAATTCCCAGCAAATGTTCTGCCTCCTCCTTTACAGAAGAATTAGCTGCCATCAAACAAGACCGTCTTTAGCTTCGGTGCGCTGTATCTACAAAACTGGCTGGCGTTTACCGGGAGAAGATAAAGCATCTTTTCTAAGATGGATGCCTCCACCTGTGTTGGTGAACCCATTCTCCAGACCCGTCTAGAATAACCTTCCTGATGAGGCTCCCCTCTCTTTTGTCCCGTTTCACTCTTTGTTCTTTGCCTCGCTGGCTCTCTGAACTCAACTTACATTTGAAAGCAGACGTCTCAGCTGTGAGGTCTTTCTATATCAAGCCTATGGCCCCACAGTATTCCTGGAGGATGCTCCAGTTCATGGTACGCTGAATTAGATCCTTCCCTGAAAGTGACACCACCGTTCCCTCCAATGCCTAACCTAGGTCCTGTGGTTCTTCCTTTGCTCTGCTCCTGGTCAGCTGCTCCACCATACACCCTCCTAGCTTCCATCACATCCACCTTCCCTCGCAGAGCCCTGACTCTTCCGGCCCTGCCTCTCTTAAGCTAACGTGTCATTTGAAACGGTGCAGCTTGTTATCTGCTTCTTCTTTTACACTTCTCTGGTGTCTCGATGGCTGCTTTAGAATTACTCTTGTCTTTCTTGCCATGACAATACAGTTCTTTGAAATTGGGCCTATTTTCTCTCCTAGACAATCTTAACCATCTTCTTTTGGTCTTCTCCATTTGATCTCACCATGGGTGAGCTTTAATTTCTTTGCCAAAGAAATTGGTTCTAGCTGATATATAGTCATATATACTGTTTTATATAATTGTGAGCTGCAAAGCATCCTTAGACATCAGTTGAGATGTCATATTGCATATTTTATTGAACAAAGGTGTCATTTGAAATTTTCTAACTTTTTAGCCCTTCTACATTTTAGTTCTTGAATGTGACTACCAATAGTAATTTGACTTGTCAATAGCAGTAGCTGCCAAAACAAGCAAAATCATATCCTCAGATTGTTAAATAAAAGCAACGGCCAGCTTGGGATTTCATCGCTAACATAACTGTCACTCAAGAGAGATTGGTGGATAGCCACATTTACAAATGCCTGGAAAAGAGGTACCATTCCTGGGGCTTTACCACATAACTGCTAAAAGACTTGGCTCAAGAAGACAAACGGAAACCTAGCAGTGGGATGCAGGGAGCAGTTATGCTTCCCGTGCCCTGGAAAATGAAAATTCGTATCGGTTGTAAAAAAAAAAATTGTAACAGTAAAACTGAGAAACCAAAATGTTTTTTTAAGTAAAATTAAGACAAGAAAGAAAAATAGCATAGATGATGGAAATGGAAAATCAGAGGGAAAAAAAATCCAACAATTTTTGTATTGCTTGCTAGACATGTTAAAACATGAAATTCATAAAACTGCATGTGTATTAAAGGATTAAAACTAATCACAAGTCAGTAAAGAAAAAGGAACCAGTCATTAATAAATTCGGCTGACAAGAGAAAGCAAAGAAACACAAATAGAAATGCATGGAACGATGTGACAGAATGCATGAACTAAATCCGTCATCGTGAAGTTTTGAGCAAGCTGTCAGCGTGCTAAAATATTAACATTTAATATGAAATATTCATGATGTCAAATTAACACTGAGAAAGAAAGATGACGCTGTCTTGACCTCCACTGAAAGATGCTAGGAAACGGGGGCTGAGCACTGATGAAGGAGAAGGAAGAACCCTGCATTGCATATAAGTCAGTGAGATGGCTCGATGGGTACAAGTGCCATCAAGCTTGGTACCAGCCATGGGACCCACAGGGCGAAAGGAGAGAAATGACTGAGGAGCAAAGATCACACTAATCTAAGGCTAGCCTAGGCTACAAGGTGAGTCCAAGACTAGCCTAGGCAATTTAGTAAGACCTAGACTTCAAAATTAAAAATATAAAGAAGTTTGGGGATGTAACTCAGTAATGTGTTGCTTACCAACCATACAAGTGGCCACAGGTTAAATTCTAGCACAGGAAAAAGATGAACATAACAAAAATTGAACATGGTTTCTATATATGTGTGTATACATTACATATATACATGTAGATATATATGACTTAATGTTGAAAGTAGAAAAGAATTCTTATAATTCTGTAAGAAAAATGGACAAAAAAATTCTAGAAGGGAAGGGAAAGAGGGGGAAAGAGGGAAGGAAATATCAGATGTTCAAAAACGGATGACAGTTCAAACTGCTTGTGACTTCAAGCCCATGCAGATGTTGAAGGGTGTTAATTACACACGTGAAGCTGTGACTCCTCAATACTGCATGGCTGACCTAGGGCTTAATTCAGTGGTCAGGAGAGCATCATTGGAAGTTTCTAAAGAGCAGGTTTTAGGAAGAGCCAGTGAGGAAGGCACTTTCTGCCAAGCCTGACAACCCGAGTTAGAGTCCTGGGACCCGCACAGTGGAAGGAGAGAACCTCCTCCCACAGGTTGGCCTCTGACCTCTACACCCATGCTGTGCTGTGCCTGTGCCCACACAGATACATACGCATGGTCATCAATAGGTAGATGTGGTCAAATGAAAAGAAAGAAAATATTAGGTTGTGCAAATTGAAAATGTGTGTATGTATGAGGAGGAGAAAGCACAGGCTACAGCATTTATAAATTAGTAAGCTATGTCTTGGTTTCGAGAGGGACAGACGATGACAAGGGATGAGAGAAAGTGAGAAAGTGGAAAGGAAGACAGCAGATTTCCTTCAGAATGGATGGTGGAAAGAAAGCATACAAACAGGAGAGGTTGAGGGGTCCAGGACTGCAGAAGCTGTTATTTTACATGATAAGAAATATGCACACCAACAATCGGGGAGCCTACATGGGACTGACCTAGGCTCGCTACACATATGTGACAATTGTATAGATTGGTCTGTTTGTGGGACTCCTAATAGTGGGAGCAGGACCTGTCCCTGGTGCTTTGGCTGGCTCTTGGGAATCTATTCCTCATGCAGGATTACCTTGTCCAGCCTGAATACAGGGGAAGGGAGGTGCTTGGTCTTAGGCCAGCTTGACAGGCCATGCTTTGCGGATGCCCATGGGAGGCCGGTCCTTTTCTGAGCAAATACGGAGGAGGGGTAAATGGGGAAAGGAGGTAGCGGGAGGGGGTGGAAGAGAGGAGGGAGGATAAGCTGCAGGTGGGATGTAAATCAGAGAAATTAATAGAAACAGAAACATATACATATCTGTAGGACTCAAGGAGAGATGTGGCGGCGAGGAGAAGAGAAGAAAGCACAGCAAACAGGTCCTTGAGTAAAGCCCTAAAGGAAGAACGAGTGTACAGGACCAAGAGGAAGCTAAGCACCGCTGAGCTCAGGAGGAAAACTGCATCCTCCTTAGAAAAAGGAACACGGAAGGCGGGGAATATTTTTAAAATATTTATCGCCAGTGAAATTGAACTTGGAGATGCAGAAATAGTAAGATCATGTATTGAGACTCGTCTCAATTCTTCATAACTAGGGAGGCTCACTGCTGCAAAGGAAGGCTGTGGAGATGGCAGTAGACTCTGAGGGGAGGTGTAAGGGGCTTCCTTTCAGCTCCGGACATTCCCGCTGGAGCTGGAATGTGGAGACAATGTGAACCCGGAAGGATCTCACTCAACTTCAAGGATTCAAGGCATGTGTTACTCTGTGGAAGTTTCCCTCATGAAGAAAACACGGTTCCCTGAAAAGTCATTTCTCCAGGGAAATAGTTATTCAGAAATATGAATATGCGAAAACAGCGCTAATAATTTGGGACAATAGTCACCAAAGAATGCTCCTCCCTAGCTGCAAACAAGCTGTGACTAATTAGCCCCACACCATTCTTTATAAGATCCTAAAGGGTGCCAAGTGTGGAGTAGACTAAAGGCCCAACGGAAATGTGTTTTCTTTTAAATAGGTTATGGAAGAAAACCGAGACACTGACGTAGTAAACATTTCAAAGCAAAACAGTGGAAGACAGCCAACCTCCCAGTCACTCGCTGGACGGGGTTCAATAAAGTTTGTGTGAGGTTTCGTCCTCTCCTGTCTTAAAATCAGTCACAAGAACATAACAAAAGTATGTCGTGTTCCAAACAGTTTAGAGAAAGAACTCTTTCAGACTGGATTCAACTAGTTAAGTTGCTGATGGTAAAAGGCACGCAGCTAAGTCGGGGATCTGCCAGCTGCAGGCAGAGTTGGCCCAGTCCAATGCGTGTTTTGCTCTGTCTTCCCGCGCCCCATGGTTTCATTTTAAATGATTACATAAGTCCCTTCACAACATCTTTGATTGTGACTCTTGGCCAGTAAAGACTTAAATATTTATGACTTGGCCCTTTCCAGCAGAAGTTTGCCAACTCCTGAGCCAAATGATGGTAAGAAAAGAAAAGGATATATTACTAAAAGGGTAAGGTATATGTGGAATATGGTTAGGGTTTTTGCCCACTGATATTAATCCATTCATACTATTTTATCTCTAATGCTGGGGTATCTGTCCCATATTTTATCACTTAACTTTGTAAAGCATTTGCAGATGATTGACATGGGCGTACAAATTTAATCTCTGATCTTGAATTGCTTTCTGGCATTGGCTAGGGCTAAGATAATTGTAAAACAGATCAGCTGAACACATGGGAGAGGCAGTGCCCCAAGATGAATTGCTGTGTGTACCAATGAGTTAAGATGGGCTGTCCTGGAGATAGACCAACCATCTATAGAAGACTCAACATGAACGACAAGAATAAGGCAAGGAAGAGCAAAGACAGGACCTCTGGAGTGCACAGTACAACACTGGATAAGCTGTTCAGGGACAGGTGAGGAGCCAAGGCAGAGACTCACAGTGTCCTCTTTATGGAAACCCAGGACCTACTCACGTTACAAGGTGCAGAGTGAGAAAGCTCAGTTGGTGTAGGAGGTCCTTCTGTCTATGTGTTGCTCTCATTGGTTAATAAAGGAACTGCTTTGGGCTTATAGCAGAACTGTAGGGGAACAGAGCTAGGCGGGGACAACTAAAATGGCATGCTGGGAGAAAGAAGGCAGAGTCAGAGAGACACCATGGATCCACGGCCGGAGGTAGATGTGCTGAAACTTTGCTGGTAGGCCACAATCTCGTGGTGATATACAGATTAATAAAAATGGGTTGAAGTAATATGTAAGAGCTAGCCAATAAGAAGCTAGAGCTAATGGGCCAAGCAGTGATTTAATTAATATAGTTTCCATGTGGTTATTTTGGGGCTAAGCTAGGCGGGAGGCCGGGACGAACAAGCGGGCCTTCCTTCCTACACTCAGTGGCATAGCAACTGCTTCACTGTACTGGATGCTTGGTTCCATCCCAGCACTGAAAAAGCAAAAAATGAAAAAGACTCAACAAAAAGGCAATAGGAGCCCAAAAGCTATGGAAGTAACCAACCACTTAACTGGGGGACTTAAAGTCAGTCCACAAGACGGACTCCACACCTGGTACTGTTAAATGAGCCAAATTCTGTGACTTATTAGGTAGGTCATAGTCACTAAGAAAGGCTGACATGCTGGTAAACTGGTCCCTAAGTTCTTATCTTTATGCCCACCTATTAGGACATCTCTCAACACTCATTAGAAAAGCTTTTTGCAGTAGATAGCCATTGATACAGAGACTCACAACATAGAAAAATAACAGACTGTGGAGCACTCAGGTCCAAACAGGATATCTCTATCATATTTCTTCCCATAAGGTAGAAGGATCATCACAGAAGGAGTGGCAAGAAGGACTGAGAGCCAGAAGGAGTGGATGTCTGCAGCCAAATAGAATGTGCTGGGCATGATAGCTCAGCTGCACAATGACCTCATAGCAGCTACAATCACATGCATAAGATCTGCACAAAGCCAGGCTAGCCAAAATCCCAGCTCAGTATGGGAGGGGCTCATGACACTCTACCCTACCTGAGGAGCTGTTGGCAGCTGATGGCTGCTGGGGTAGGGGAGTGGTCTTTGTTCAAGAACGTGGGCCCTGAGAGACTGCCTATGCTCTGGTAGATGGTCCCACACCCATACACATGCAGATAGAACTAAATGGACTCAGGATACAGAGAGAGAGAGAGAGAAAGAGAGAGAGACAGAGAGAATGGAAGTTGAAGAGACAGAGTAGCAGTGGGAGAAGGGATAGAATCGAAGGGGAGGGAATAGAGGGCAGATTTGATCCAAACACAGTAAATCAAGCATTTAGAAACCTTCCTGACAGCTCTGTCAGTTACATGTTCACTTTCCAAATGTTCCCCTATGTGGAGATGAATGAGCTTTCGTGATTTTATTCATTTGTTAGGAACTGGGGTCTTGGGCCTGACTGGAGTTGAGAAGTTCCACAGCAATTGCTAAGGAGGAAATGCTACGGCTGTGTCTGCAGAATGCTGACAGTTCGTATCTTGAGGCCACATATTCAAAGCTTTATCACCGAGATGGAGCTCTTGGGAGGAAGCTGTAGTTTTGTGAGATGGGAGGGACATGGGGTCACTGGGAGGAGTTGTAGGATTTCTCCCTTCTGCTTCCTGGCCATGAGAGCAGCATGTTTGTTCCATCATGTGTCCTGTCATGCATTGCCTCTCCATGGGCCTAAAATCAAAGACCTGTCCAAGAATGTACTGCCATCTCTAAAACCCTATGCTCCAGAGAAAATATGAACACACACACACACACACACACACACACACACACACACACACCACCTCTCTGACATTAAACAAATAAATACTTGCTAAATTCTTGAAACGACATTTTCCCACACCAAACAGTGAAACCACCTTTGCAGAACTGGGAGAGAAGAATGAAGTGGGAAGTCAGTTTGCACAGAAACAGAGAGGCTGAGAGTTCCTACCAGAGCTAGAAGTTTCTCTTAGTAGGATTTCTGGGGGCAAATGCAGCCTGACAGGACAAGTAGGGTGCTCCTGTCACCCAGCTAAGACCACTGAGTTTGAGCAGTTAGCTCAGTTAGTTCATGTGCTCAACAATGACCTTCAGGTGAAGTCTGCCTAGCATGTCACCTGATCAACCCATGTGGAAAGCACTGTTAGATATTCCAAGACAACCTCCATCTTCTCAAACCATACCAGGAGGACAGATGGCCGTGCCA
>JAQHUG010000104.1:1367622-1384385 GCA_028555095.1 Dicrostonyx torquatus | reverse complement strand
AGTAAAACAAGCACCACAAGAGAGCTAAGCGGCCTAATGCTCCGTATATGGGCTGGGAAGATGACTCAGTCAGCAACTGTCTTCCAAGTATGAGGGCCTGCATTGGATTCCAGAACCCACATTTTCCAAAGCCAATTGTATTGGCATGGCTTGTAATGCCAGCACTAGGGAGGCTGAGTCAGGAGAATGCCCAGGGCTCAATGGTCAGCAACTCTAACCTCCGTGACAAGCTCCATGTCAGTGAGACACTCTGTCCCCAAAAAATAATATTAACAATATCTGGGCTCCACATGACCATACATACATGTGCACACACACACTTGCTCACATAAGTGTACACACACATATGCAGAGACCCGCACAGAGATATACACAAACACACACACACAAAAACGAAAACACAAAAGTAATAAATGTAACCAGTATAATTTGTAATTCTCATTTCTGTCATCTATCCATTTTGTCCTGACCCTTCCCTCCCTCCCTTCCTCCCTCCCTCTGTCCTTCCCTCTCTCTCTTTCTCTGTCTTCCTATGTCCTCCCTACCACACACCCTTGAAAGTTCCTTTGTTAACTGCATCCCAACAGCCATCCCTTTGGAAGACATGAAGCAACATCACCTTCCCAATGATGCTTCCAGATTTCCTCTCTCCCTGGTGCACCTTCAGGCTTCCCAAAAGCATTGCCCTCAGAACACCAACAGTCGTTCAGTTAGCATCAGCATGTGACTCTATGGCAATAAGACTGCCAATGGGGGGAAGGCTAGTGAAAATATCTTGAGGTGACAGATTGATGGCCGCTTGGCAAACAGATCCAGAAATTCTGTCTCACACATATTACTCATGAAATGGTATTTTTAAAGCACTCCGCCACAGTTTTATTTCCACTTTGACCTTATAAAAGCAGGCATCTCAAATACTATGTGAATGGAATGAAAGGCCTTTGTGCGGAAAGTCTTTTATGATCAATTTAATGGGTGCAACAAACACACTCAAAACTGAGGCAGTTTTGAGAGAAATCGAACCACTTTAGTTCATGATTCAAAGTGGCTGTCAGCAAGCCTGGAGTTAAGCAATCTTACTCCTGAGAATACCACTTAGTACAATCAACTATGTACTGAACAGACAGACACCTGTGATACACACTGAGACAGGTGATGCAGCAGGTGCAAAGGTAGCACCCAGCATGACGTCAGCCATGATGCCGTCTCATAGTGGAAACAAAAAGGAAGGCAGAGCATAATGAATATGTTTTTCTCATCTCCCTTCCAAAGATGAGATCATGGCCTCTGCTTCCACGTTAAGGAATTACTTTCTTAAACAAGAAGGCTCATATTGGCCAGGGTTCTAGTTAAACAGCAGAAAGCAGTACTGTGTACAGAGAGTGCATTGAAAGGACCTTAGTAACGTGCAGAATTGCTGGGAGGTTGGAGAGCGGAGCGACCAGGCATTTCCTCCACAGTGCTGGCCTGGCACAGAGCACTTTCTATAGTTCGAGAGTTTTATATCTGAACACTTGGCACAGTCCTAGGATGGATGCAGTGTGACTCGCCGCAAGGAGCCAGGGCAGATACGATGCTGGGATCAGATCTTTTCTCTTACAGTAAAAATTTGTCCTTTTTGCCTGCGGCTGCAGCAACAAATTATTACAAATCTGATCGTTTGACACATCTGAAATGCATGCTGCCACAATTTTGTTGATCAAACAATTGGATGTCACCAGGACCATATTGTCTACTCTCTAGGGAATCTAGGGAAGAATTTTTTCCTCTTCTAGATCATTCCTCAGCTTGTGGCCACATCAGTCCAGTCTTCACCTCTGCCTTATAGTCTCTTCTGTGTGTATGTTGGTCAAATCTGTTTGTCTTTCCTCTATAACATGTGCAGGCAGATGTCCCATCTAGGGATTCAGGATAATAACCTCACCTGAAGATGTGTAACTAATATATTACATCTCCAAAACCTTGACTCTCTATATAACATTTACAGGGTCTAGGGATGGGAATCTGACCTCTTTGGGAGATAACAAATTCTTAAGACATCAGTTAAAGAAGGAAGATTTATACTGTCTCATAGTGTCAGTGCTTGATGCCATGGAAGGGCATGGTCGATCAGTTCAGGATGTTATGGAAATGTGGTGAAGGCTCACATTGCACAGTACCAACACACACACATACAGAGAGAGAGAGAGAGAGAGAGAGAGAGACAGAGAGAGAGAGAGACAGAGAGACAGAGAGACAGAGAGACAGAGAGACAGAAAGACAGAGCAGGTATAGCAAACCTCAGGGACCTCCCCCAGTGACCTAACTCCTTCAGCTAGACCTACATCTCCATGTTTTTAGAAGTTCCGAAAGTAGCCTCAGGTTGGCTGAACTTTCAAAACATGTGCCTGTGTGGGACATTTGAGAGTCAAAGCGAAAGAGAAGGGAGTTTTCTGACATGTTAGAGATTCCTAGAAACCTCGCTTGTGTGGGAAACCCTTGAATTTTTCATGTCGCTTCTCTCCTCTCTTGACAGGCAGGGATCTTATCAACATATCTGAGAGACTTGCTAGCTTTAGCTCTCTAGGTCCAATCAGCAAAAGGTAGAGTATTTGGAAAACATCAATGATGCTGACCATCGGCAAGTGTGATTGGTGTCTTCGTAATTAATGTAGTTGACTGGTAACGTAAGATTCTGTAGACTGAAGGTGAGCCGTGTCCTATACACTATGGAACTAAGTGCTCCTTGGCAAACAAAGGTCAGCAGAGCAGGAGGCAACCTTTTCAGCCGCCCTAGCTCCTCTCATTCTCCCTACAGGTCCAGTCTTGGCTTAAATACAGGTGACTCCAGACATGGGTAAGGAGGCAAAGCTGTCAGCTCCCAACATAGGCTGGCCAATCCTCCTACAAGATGAGAGACCTCACCAAAAGTCTAAGTGTGATTTAGCGTAAATGTTGGTTTCGTGACTAAAAGAGTAAGTTCTCCCAAGATATAACCCATAAACCACAATCTGGCACGTCAGGGCCTGTGTGTGCTGAGTGATGAATACTCCATTTGGCCCGATTTGCCACTTCCTCAGTAGCTGCACTTACGGCTTAAACACAGCAAAATGCACAACACTATTAGGATCAAACACTGGCCGGAAGGGCAAGCAGAGGTAGATGCCTTTGAGCGGTGCGACAGATGACAACAGGCTGGAGACATGGCTCAGTACTTAAGAGCAGTGGCTGCTCTTTCAGAGGACCTGGGCTCAATTCCTATCACCCACGAGGTGACTTACAACTGTCTGTAACTTCAGCCCCAGGGCATCTAATGCCCTCTTCTGGTCTCCATGAGGACCAGGCATGACCCTGGTGCACAGACATACATACAGGCAAGTCACACATATGCATAAAATAAATTGTAAGAGTCAGCCAGATGACATCTATCTTGTCAAAGATTTGTAACTAGGAGCCCATTATTGCAGACTGGGTAGACATTGAAGGAGCTGAAAAGAAAAGGGTTCAGATTCTCAGAAGCTGGGGTAGAAATTCTACAACCCAGTTTGCCCTTGACATATTCTTTTCCTTCTGAAATTTTATTTATTTATTTATTTATTTTTGTTTTTATTTATTTATTTTTGATTTTCGAGACAGAGTTTCTCTGTGGCTTTAGAACCTATCCTGGAACTAACTCTTGTAGACCAGGCTGGCCTTGAACTCACAAAGATCCTCCTGTCTCTGCCTCCCAAGTGCTGGGATTAATGCGCCACCACGGCCTGGCTGAAATTTTATTTTTAACAAGTATTGCAATATAACAAGGAATACGTTGCTATGTGGGTTTCAACCTTTCTAATACTGTGACCCTTTAACACACATGCTCATGTTGTGGTGACCCCAATTATAAAATTATGTGTATTGTTACTTCCTCTCTGAAATTTTGCTACTGTTATAAAGTGTACAACTGTTGGAGATAAAAGGTTGCTGAGGGAGCTGTGACCACCATGCTAGAGCTTTCTTTCCACTTGCAGGCTCCCCTATAGTGAACGACAAAGGAGGTTCTGGTCAGGAGGGAGTCCTCAGTGATGTCTGTCACTTCAGGAAAGCACTTAACAAGAAAAAACACCCTCTGCCTTTCTGGGTTTTTGCTTGCTTGTTTGTTTTTGGTCTTCCAGTGCACAGGAACATGGGATTGCAGCAGCCATGTGAAGACAGAGCCATGCATGAGCAGGTTCAGATCCATGGGCCAGGACTTGCTGACACTGACAGAGGACTGGTTTCCATGTGTTCTTAGAACCATGGCATGGGAGCCTTTTAAACATGGGAAGGGTATTCAAATGTTCTGGCTAACAAAAGGATGACATTCCACAGAACAGAGCTCAGCGGTTAAGAACGTGTATTGTTCTTAGAAAGGATCCAAGCCAGTACTCACATTAAGGGGGATTGAAAATTCAAGACCTGCCTGGGCTAAAGGTTACAGTTGGGATCAGTCTATATAACACTGCTTTGAGAACTCATCTTGTCATTAAAACGTCTTGGGACATAGCTCAGTGGTACGTATTTGTCTAGCAGGTATAAAGCCCTTTGCTGACACGGTAGACCAGCTTCCTCCGCAGATATATGGTGCTAGGAATCTTTGGCTTTCGTAACTTTAAAATCATTATTGTAGCTCTATTACTAATAGTCGCAGAATAGGGTAGGTGATTTAGGACAAAACTCAAGGACCCAGGCTTCAAAGCGACTGACCGTTTAACCTGGCCCAGGTTTGACCATTTGAAAAATCTATGACTTGGGGAAGTTAAAAGGAAGAGCAGGGTGGTCACTGTGGTCCCCTTCCAACTTACAAGTTCCGATGTATGCCAAAATGCAGAGCCTTTCACGGGGGTTGAGATGGTTAGCCAGGCCACATAAAGGAACCCACAACAAGAATGATCTTCTGCAATATTCCTCATCAGGCATGGCCCAGCTCTCAGCCTTGGCTCGCTGTATCTTTATCTGATAAACCAGGAGCAATACTGTTCCCTCTTAAAAATAAGGATATAAATGATATCTATTCCTTGCGGTTAATGTGAGGATTAAATGAATTAAGATATGCAACGCAGTTAGAGCTGGGCCCATGAGACAAATGTTTATGGGGATTTTTGTATTATGACAATGAGACTCTACCGAATGATACCCACACATGCCATGTCCTTTCTTTCTGCCTCGCTCTCTGGATGCCTCATCTACCAAAGTGCTTTCAGGAGAGAAGTCCTAAACTCAATGAAGGTGTTAAACCAGTTTCAACTGGCTGAGTGATTTTTGAACTCTTATCTCTCCTAGTTTATTTAAATGACGTATTTCTTCCCTCTGTGGCAGGTCCTCGTGGCTGTGCTAGGGATGGCAATGAACCTCATGCCCCATTTGGTTCACACAGCAGATTCACCGAAAGGTGCTCATCGGAAATCTTGTGTGCTGTGCACTCTGCCATTTTCATGGAAGGATAAGCAGCTTGCCTGTAGGAAACAACAGCCATGAGGACCGATGAGTATAATGTATGGGCTGAGCGAGTATTTGCTGCTGCCAAATTAGGAGTGAAACCGGGGAACATTTCTCTAAAGATAAATAAAACAGTATAGTCTTAACAACGGTACTGGTAATTAATCCCCGGGAGTTAGGGATAGCCAATGACTTGCTGACTTGACAGATGCAGTTACCTCTAGGAATGTGCCGTGCTGGACCAGAGAAGAAATGAAGATGTTTTCACACTTGATTTCCGTGATGCACGTCACACACCACTTCTGCAGAAGTGAGACCAAACCTGAATACTAATGACAGTTACTAAATGTAGTGTTGACCTAGTACATCTGCTCCGATACCCTCGTGTCCAAGGTGAGGTCACTAGGTTAGGAGCCTTTTGCCCTAATAAATAAGAATTATTACAGGAGGTCAGCAAAGACCTTTGACTAAGAATGTTTAACAGAGCCAGCTAGGACATTTGACTCTAGGAAGCTAACAAAGATACGGAGGCCATTGTCTCAAGGATGTTTGCAGAGATTCCCCTCTTCCTTAGTTAGCTATCCACAAAAGAATGTTTCCGTTTACACAGGTGTGCTAGCTAGCTAACTAGTTGTTCATTTACACCCCCAGTTCCTGCTCACTGCCCCAACCTCAAGCAGCTCCACATTTCAGGGCTATATATACTGGTTTTGTTCCCTAATAAAGTGAGACCTTGACAAGTGAGATTTGCTTGGTCTTCTTCCTTTCTCTCGCTCATGATTTTCAGGTAGGAGCCTCTTCCACCCTGAATAACTGGACCCGCGGGTCGGGTTCAAATTACGAGTCTAACATCTTACTTACCTGAAGAGAGGTAATAAAAAAATGTACAGAAATTGATTTTACTGGAGTTTCTACAGTTAGACTATTTGGTTCCTGGAATTTCTACATATGCTTGCAAGTACTTATAGTCTGTGTCCAAACGTGTTTGGAACACTGTAGTTTATATAGGTACAAAAGAATGCTTGAAAATATGTGGTCCAGGAACCTAGAGAATCACATACGACCACACATCTAGTATCCGCTGTAAGATAGGGATAGCTGCGTGGCTAAGGTAATGCCCTAGATCTAGACTGTTGCGATCTAATAAGCAAGCGTGTTTCTGAGATTTTAGTTTTCCAAGCCTCGATGCCTATATTTTTACAGTAACAGCGGTCATTCACCTCCACACACATTGAATGAGTTGACTAAAGGATTTAGAAAGACACCTACATATAATAAGCAAGTACTACAAAATATTAATGTGCTTATATTTCATAATCTTACAGTGATACTAGAAAACCAGTTGTCATCAGTTTTATGTTGGTGGGGGACATCAGGGAATGGGGATAAAGAAGCAGAGACCCATGGTGGGGTCTTCCATGAATGGCCCACACTTTGGAAATCATTCTCTCCCTGTCTTGATATTAATCATTACAGGTATGAACTACTCCAACCTATTTCCTAATCACAATTATTTGTTAGGGCCATAGGGCATTTCTTAGTGATCCACCATGGGTTCTGAAGACTCTGCCCTAAAGCGACCCTTGCTGAGACTCTGTCTGTCACACACAGCTCCTATCCGCATCCTGTCATGATGTTTGCTCTGCTTTGCTATTTCTTTGTCTATTTTAAGCATACCTTTAAATTTCAGGCACAAGCTCTTGTTCCAAGCCTGTTAAGCAACTCGAATACTCTGATATTTGTGCAGATACATGGGTCACTTGCTTCTGGGGTAGTGTATAACGGATAACACAGGGTAAGGAATGTAAGACCAGGCCCCCCCAAAAAAATGAAAGAAAAAGAATAGAGGTGGAGAGATAGAAGAGCAAGAGGAGAGGAAAAGGAAGATGAAAGAAGAGGGAAAAGGAGGAAAGAGAAGAGGAGAATGAAAATCTGTAAAGAAAAAAAAAACTACTATGCATAAATAATGCCTAAAGATACTTTCCCTACATGAACCAATCAAAAAGGTTATATAAGGAATGCATGTTGAGTATTTTTTAAGATTTATTTTAGTTTTTTAACTGCTTTTATTGAGCTATATTTTTTCTCTGCTCCCCTTCTTTCCTCTCCCCTCCCCTTCTACCCTCCCCCATGGTCCCCATGCTTCCAGTTTATTCAGGAGATCTTGTCTTTTTCTACTTCCCATGTAGATTAGATCCATGTATATTTCTCTTAGGGTCCTCTTTGTTGTCTAGGTTCTCTGGGATTGTGAATTGTAGGCTGGGTTTTCTTTGCATTATGTCTAAAAGCCACTTATGAGTGAGTACATATGATATTTGTCTTTCTGGGTCTGGGTCACCTCACTCAATATGATGTTTCTAGATCCATCCATTTGCCTGCAAATTTCAAGATGTCATCATTTTTTTCCACTGTATAGTACCAGAAGATACTCAATCATACCACAAGGACATGTGCTCAACTATGTTCATAGCAGCTTTGTTTGTCATAATGCAACAACCTGGAAACAACCTAAATGCCCTCCGACCGAAGAATGAATAAGGAAAATGTGGTACATTTACACAGTGGAGTACTATGCAGAAGATTTGTTTTAGTTTTAACTGTTCATAGGGCAGGTATGTGCTCGTGTGTGCAGATGCCCTTGGAGGCCAAAGGTGTCAGACACCCTGGAGCTGGAGACACGGGCGATGTTGAGCCACTGGGTGAGTGCTGAGATCTAAACTCAGGTCCCCTCAGAGGGCAGGAAGAGGGCTCACTCTTCCTCCATACTTGCCTTCTGCCACAGAATAAATAAGCAGCATGGGTCCAGAGCAGGAATCGAGGAAAACACGAACTGTGACGTACCATCCTCAGGGCACTGCAAAGTCAACAGAAACACCTCGGCCTTTATTACAAAAACTGTGTCCACATGAGACAAAGTCAGATGACATCCTTTCTGTGTGGGCTGGGGGTTGACCCCGAATCTTATGCATGCTAGCTAGGCAAGTATTCACCTTTTTAAGTTACAGTTACAGTTACTGTTCTTTTTAAAGATGAAATAAATCTACTCATTTATTGAATGAGATTGCTAATAATCCTCTCTATACAGCCAGTTCACTTAAAACTGCTCAGCCTATTTTGCACACGGCTAAGGCAAGGCAACATGATTCTCGCCTCAATTCCTTTGGACAAATATATCAATGATAATTTTTTAAGACTTATTTGTTAATTATGTATACAGCATTCTACTTGCATGTGTCCCTGCAGGCCAGAAGAGGGCACCAGATCTTATTACAGATGGTTGTGAGCCATCATGTGGTTGCTGGGAATTGAACTCAGAACCTTTGGAAGAACAGTCAGTGCTCTTAAACTCTGAGCCATCTCTCCAGCCCCTTTAAAATATGGTCCTAAAGAGACTCTAAGAAAGTTTGTGTTCATTTGTCCCAGCTGTCATTAAAGACCATATATGAGATGGCTTCAACAACAGAAGTTTATTTTCTCCCAGTTTAAGAGATTTTAAATCTTGGATTAAGGAGCTAGTAGGCTGCTGTTTCCTTCTGAGGCCTCAAACCCTTAACATGTAGATGGCCATTTTGCCCCTGTGTCCTCAACAGAGCCTTCCCCCATGGATGCATTTATACTGATTTTCACCTACTAGAATACCAGTCATACTGGTTTTGACTCACTCTGATGGCTTTGTTAGAAGGTTATTAGTTCTAGTAATATACTCATAGAGTCTAAATAGAGTCATGTTCTGGGGTACAGCAAACTGGAACTTCAGCACATTCAGTTCCTAGTGGTGCTTGATGCCACATCCATTGGTGACACTACAATGAGCAGATGGCCCTAGAAGGAGAAGCTGTGGATACTGCTGAATGTCTCCACCCAGTAGCCAGGGTCCTGCAGCAAACTTAGAGGACTTTTTTGCACTGTTAGGTTGGGTGACACTTGTATATGAGATGACGTATCTTGCTACTATAACTAAGTAACTGATAAAAGGCAATTTAGAGAGAAAGGGTTTCCTTGGCTCACAGTCCAGGACACAGTCCATCCTGGCTGGGAAGGCATGGGAGCAGGAACTCGAGGCAGCTGGCCAAATTGCCCCCTCAGGTCATATCTTCGTTGGGGTTTCTAATGCTGTGACAAAACACCAGGACCAAAAGGCAAGCTGGGGAGGAAAGGGCTTATTGGGCTCACACTTCAGCATGGCGGTTCATCACTGAAGGAAGACAGGGCAGGAACTCACACAGGGCAGGGTCCCAGAAGCAGGAGCTGATGCAGAGGCCGTGGAGGGGAGCTGCTTATTGGCTTGCTTCCCCTGGTTTGCTCAGCTCACCTTCTTATAGAACCCAGGACCAGCAGCCCAGGGATGGCATCACCCACCACGGGCAGTCCCGCCTTGATCACTAAATAAGAAAATGCCTTCCAGCTGGATCTCAAGGAGGCATTTCCTCAGCTGAGTCTCCTTCCTCTGGTGACTCTAGCTTGTGTCAAGCTGACACACAAAACCAGCCGGTACAGTCCGTGAGCAGAGGGAGATGGGTGCTGGTTCTCGACTTTCTTTCTCCCTTTTGGTGCCCATGGAACAAGTGTCACCCACGCTGAGATTGGTTTTCCTACCTTCATTAACCTGTTTTAGAATGTCCCCCCACAAGCATGATCAGAGGTTTGTTTCCATGGTGATTATAGAACCTATCAAATTAGCAATCAAGACTAACCCTTACAGGTGGAATTTGCCTAGAAGTGCCCAAAGTCCACCCCCCTTACTTCTCTGGAGTTACTGGAAACTTTAATAAAGTGATAAATCTAGACATCTGTGACTTTGTCTCTAAATGCGGCCCATGTCACAAGCACTAGAAAGTTATGCCTATGACTGCACTAGGCAAGATGGTACCTAATTAGCCACTCTATCATCTCAGAAGGATGAGAAAATACAAAGGTACCTGCTGGGCAATACGCCGTGTCTAGGAACTATTGAGCAGTGGTAAATGTCTTAGGGCTTGACTTCTATACTAACAGATTCTAAACTTGCATGCAGAGAAGGACAGTTTTTTTTGTTTTTTTAATATTTATTTATTTATTATGTATACAATATTCTGTCTGTGTGTATATGCCTGCAGGCCAGAAGAGGGCACCAGACCCCATTAGAGATGGCTGGGAGCCACCATGTGGTTGCCGGGAATTGAACTCAGGGGCTTTGGAAGAGCAGGCAATGCTCTTAACCACTGAGCAATCTCTCAGCCCCCCAGAGAAGGACAGTTTTCTGGTGAGAGCTCATTTATGATGTCTGCAGAGATGCTTCCCTAATTAATGACGAGGCCTGAATGCCCTGCCATGTAAAACTGTCCCCTAGAATGATGGCATTGTCCCTTCTGTGTCAGAATAGAACTCTCTTGATGGGTGTTTTTGTTTCATGACTAAGAGTGGTAGTTTTTGGACTGCAGTGTGTTTTTACGGGCAGGCATCACTCACTGTGGCGTACGCTGCAGCGCAGCTTCTCCAAGGCACCCACTGATGGGTCGGACACAGACATCAACAGGCCAGACACACAGAGATGGAGATGACATGACGGGATTCTTCCAGGCCACCACCTGCTTTCGACTGTCACTGTTGGCAGGTGAGAAATGGGACGGGAAGAACCACTCCTGGAAAGTCACACAATTTTCTTATAAACTCTTGCCCTGGCTTTTGAAAGAATAAATAAATAGCTAAGCCCGTGATCAAAGGCGCTTTGATTTATCTTGACTGCTTATGCGCTGACTTCTTTTACAGCTGCTGGGAGTCTTATCTCTCTCGGAGTTTCTACGCATTCTCCAAAGGAAAAGAGATTCCAAGGACTATTTTACAAGTTTAGGAAGAGAGTTTGAAGAAATGATGAATCAGCCTTAAAATCTATATTTTTCCCAAAAAGTGGCTGGCTAATTATCTAAGTCAGGAATTCTCAACCTGTGGGTCATGACCCCTTTGGTTCTCAACCCTTGAGGATTGCATATCAAATATCCTGCATTATGATTCATAACAGTAGCAAAATTACAGTTATGAAATAGCAATGAAATAATTCTATGCTTGGGGTCACCACAACATGAGGAACTGTATTAAAAGGTTTAATAAAGCCTTAAGAAGGTCGAGAACCATTGGTCTCAATCATTCAGGGGATGCTGGCATAATTTGGCTAGCTACCCCAAAATGAAGACTTTGGCGGCCCATTTCCCTCTGTCACCTCTATTTATGTCAATTAAAGAAGGTGTTTCTGACACATGGTGATTTCAGCCATTTCTGGAGAGTAGTTTACTTATCGTGTTTTTTAAATGACATTTTTATTTTTAGATCAATAACAAGTGGCTTCAGATATGGTAGGATTACAGGGCAACCCAACATGCTAACTGGTTTACCAGCAGCAGTCCCAAGTGGTGTTTTGGAATTACAAAGTGAATTGCGCTTTTATGAATTAAACTGAATTGAACTTCAGCACATTAGACATGGCCGTTGACTGTAAAAATCTCTGATTCATGGTGTATTGGAGAAGGAGTAGTCAATTTCACCTCTAATAGCTCATGAACAGTACCCAAGAGCGTTGCTCATGGTTGGCCACAATATGTGTCATAAGAGGCACCCATGTACAAGGTCTTAGGTAGAGGATTCAAGGGAGACACTAAGATGGATTACTAGAGGATAGGAGTCTGTTAGCTGTGTTATTAATGCTATGACCAAACAGACAGCAACATGGAGGAACTCTGAGGTGATTTCAGCCCCCAGCATCAGAGACAGACAATGAGGCTGAGAAAATGAGGGCCCCTGTGGCCTAAGTGTGGGACTGGCTGTCTCTTCTCCCCTCAGAGGATGGGGAGGGTGCACAGCACAAATCTGCAGCCAGGCTCTCAGACCCCAGGCAGGAGGCAGAGTAGAGCAGGGAGCAGGATGTACAGCCACCAACACCCTCTTGGATGTAAACTCACTTCTCCAGTGAGAAGACTGTTAGCTGGTGGCCCGGATCCTCAGCAGGGTGCCTGATGTTGAGGGCTTTGGCCGGTTCAGTGGCTTCAGTGGCCCAGAAGAGCTACCAGACTCCAGCGACTCTCCGATTCTTCACCAATGTGCAGTCAGCATTCCTGACAGCTTTCTCTCTGCTCCTGGAACCCCAGGAAACATAATTCAATCTGCCCCTCTTCCTACCCTACAATATATTTTTGCGTAATTTAATGGTCTTTCCGATATCTGAAACAATGAAAGTAATTTGAGGAGCGGAGAGTTTCTTTCTTATCTGACTCTGATGTAGTAGTTCCGACTTTAGAACTTTTTTCTAGACCTTTGAGACTAAGGTATAAAAGAGTGCTAAAACCGGCAATTTTAAAACAGGTACTCTCATCTGGCTTCCTTGGGCACTACTAGGCACATGTGGGCACACACACACAGGCGAAACAGTCATACACCAAAATAAAATAAACTATTGCGCAGACTCCTTGCTCGATAAATATGGAGATGGTGGCATCATTTATGACAATGGTACGTAAGAAAACAGATCGGGTGAGAAAAGAGAGCCTGGATTCCTGTTTTGTACGCATTGAGTTTTGTATGCCTGTGAAAATCAAAACAAAGACGCCTCAGGAGTTCCATGGACATAGGATCTGGACCTCACTAAGGGGAGAGCACACTGGAATTACATTTGGGATCCAAAAAGGGTGCATCGAAAGCTAGAAGGGAGCCACTGGAAGATCATGGTGTACATCAGCATTTAAAGAAAGACAATTTCCTGAGTTCAGTTCCCAGCAATCACACAGTGGTTTGCAACCATCTAAAATGAGATCTGGTGCCCTCTTCTGGCCTGCAGACAGAACACTGAATACATAATAGATATAATTTCCTGAGTTCAGTTCTAGCAATTACATGGTGGCTCACAACCTTCTGTAGTGAGATCTGGCGCCCTCTTCTGGCAGGAGGCAGAACACTGAATGCATAATGAATAAATAAACCTTAAAATTGAAAGACAAGACAAGGATTAAACAGAGGGATAGGATGTGAAATGTCAAATGGCAATGGCAAAAATCTGAAGGGAAAATACAGAAACAAAACAAAACCAAAGGTGGCAGAGTGCTACCGTTAAGAGAGAGACAGATGGGCTGACTACAAAAATGGAACATTACTTGTAAGTCTGGCCAAAGCATATTCAAGTAGAGTAGTAAGTACGAAAACCAGTACAGTGGGTTGAGGCATGACCAGAGATCAGCACACAGAGGCAGGAAACAGTGTGCTCTGGGAAAGCTCCCTGCGCTAACTGAACTTTACAGAAAAAGCCACACCTCTATTAGAGGTCCTACCAGGTGGATTGACTGATTAGAATGCCTTGATTGTAGAGGCTTGGAATGCTGCAGGACTAGAAACAAATTATCTTGCGCTATCTTTAGCCCCATGAATGACCACTTGTTGCCCATCTCTGTATATGACTTCACATCCTTTTAATTCTCAGGTAAAAGCTTTAAAGTACATTAACAGACCACTAGAGTCCGTCAACCTACAGGCAAAACTGAAGAACGTCATCAGATAGCATCTAAAATCCATAGCGTGGTTTTCACCTCTCTTTTGCACCTTGCCTACTTACTGTACCAACTAATGTATTTAGGACATGTCTTGACTTTGGTGTCTTCTTCTGTAATTCTGGGTAACTGGCTCTGTGTTCCCGGGCCATGGTCACTTATATTTGGCTCAGACTAAATTATCTTCTCTTCCCTTTGAGGACAACAGTGTGCTTTGCATCAACACTAGGAGTGAGCAGAGGATAAGGAGCCTCCAACTGCTGCCTACCCAGTCACAGCCTTCATCTCTACCTTTGTTGCTGTAACTATGACCCTGTCCACATTCAGCTCCACAGGTTGAAGAAGGTGGCCCATTGTAGTGCAGTGCATCCTCTCCTAGACTCCATTTAAACAAGGATAAAGTGAAAAGCAGGGTAAATCAAGATGACCAGAGACACAGCCGGTGAGAAAAATAAACCAGAACTTGGAAGAAAGAAAGAGAAAGTAGGCACCTGCCTGATCTGTCCTTAGGGGACCTCTGAGATGTCCAGCACTAACACACATGAACGAGAAGGTGACATAATCGGCTAAACCTACAAGGACTGACCAAAAGGCTAGATGGACAATGGCTAGATTGCTTCCAGATGTGCTGAAGTTTATTCTCAACTGATTCTGCAGTTTCTTCTCAAGTAGGCCAATGGCATTCCACAAGAGAAATGTCTTCAGTGCCTCCAGACTTTAAAGGGATCTGGATCCAGACATTGTGGTACCTTTGCACAAAGGCAGGAGGATGGCAATCAGAAGAAGTTCAAGGTTATCTTCAGCTACATAGTGAGTTTGGGGCCAGAACTACCTAAGAAAAAGGAAGGCCCTTAGATATATTTTGCAAATGGAGTTACCAAATGGCTGAAGCAACAAGTTTAAACAACATGTAAGGTTGTCATATAAGTCAATGGAAAATCTTACATGACACCTCAATCCAACCCTCATTTCATCTCTGGTCATTAGTGAACTGGTGCATTAGAAGCAATTTTTTTGGTGGAATTTTGTCTACTAAAATGAGTGCGTATTTAATTTCCATAATTAAAGGCAGCTCTTCAGGATAAATGCCATACTCCATACCCCAATTTCCTCTACTATTTACCTCTTAATTTTGGTCACCTTTAAGTTATCTTGAAGTCGTCTTTCCTAATTAACAAGGGCTGTGGATAAAGATGACCTCCTGGCTGGCTGGTAGCCCAAAGTCACCTCAGTCAGTACCTTTTGCACACATGTACAGTTTCCAAGTGACAGATGTCCTCAGCTAGCTGACATTGTGACTCTCTCAGCTGCATAGCTAGACTCTAGCACTGGCACGTTTAATATTCGTTCAAATTTTAAAAAGAAGGAAAGAGGAATGAGTCTCATTTAGTTTTGAGGATAGTTGTCACGGTCTCCCAGCTAGGGAACAATGATCCCACCCTCCCCATTTCCAACAGTTCCTGTACTGGGGGATCCAGATAGAACTGTGCTCAGATCTTAGTTGTTATAGTGATTGGGGGCTTGGAATTTTCTGCTGAGAGACCTCATTCCCAATTGCCTTCATCCTCAGAAACACAACCCTGCCTTTTTTTTTTCCTGCTGCCTGCATGTGTCCTTGCTTGGAAAAGGTTCTGGAGAAGTCAGAATCTTACTTTGTGTTTGGCCATCCCTCATGTGAGAGGAAATAAGAAAGAAACAAAAAATGATGGGGAAGGGGCATCCCTATTAGGGACTAGGTGCAGAAATTGTTGCCACAGGCATCATGGTTACAACCAGCATGCGATTTCCTCTTAAGTGAAGCTGATTTATATTTAGTACCTACAGTGTTAGCAGTGTGGAGGAGTTCAGCTCTCACACTTTAGCAATTACATTCAGTCTGTGAGCTCATTTGATGAAAATTATTAGATGATAAGGATATTAGCCTTCAGATAGCTTATTCCAAACCTAAGCTCAGAAGATGTCACGATGAAAAATTCCCTTCCTGTGTCACCTTTGAAAATAGAGCTGATGTCTAACACTCACGTGTGCTGTAGACCTAAGGAGCTTATTTTTAAATCTCTCTGAATTCCTGATGACAGAGGCTTGCAGGTCAGCCTCTTCCTCAAAGGAAACTGCTAAACTTGTGTTCTAAACATACCAGATTGCACTGGAACTCTTTCTTTATGAGTTTCTTCCTTCCATCCTTTCTACACATTTCAGTTAGATTGTCATCGAATGGTCTTTGAGAAAAGAATAGCACAGGTGAGGTCTCAAGACCCGTCACCCCTGAGCTCCAGGAGAATGACGTGCTTGTCTGAACTCTCCTGTCACCAGACTCTTCTAAGCAGCCATGAATTACACTGCTACCTTTATTGCAGTAAGTGCAGTGAGAGACAACCCAAGGCAGGTGCTAATAAAAAGCCCAGGAAGAACAAAGGAGCCATTCTCTGTACTTCTCAGAAAATGATGCCCACAGGAAGGGAAGCATTGTCTGCCAGGCACAGAGGACTCTTCATCTTGGCCCTCTAGACAGAGAGATTCAAGGCTGCCATCAGCTGTGGGACCACCTGGTCTCTGTAAGCTGAAATACCTAGTTCATCGAGTGGCCCCTCTACCACTCTTCCACTGTGGAAGTCAGATTCTGTTACCCGTGGTGTTAGGGTTAGAGCCTGGGGAAGGGTTAGGCCCTGGAAGCTTGGCCATCAGTCTCCAATCAGCCAATGAAACAATGCAGAAAAGCAAGATTATTCACTTTGGTAATGAAATCATCACAGCAATACAACAGAAAGCTAAGTCTACCGTGATTGTATTAGCACTCTTGACATTCTGTCTAGGTAGAAG